>PISX010015646.1:0-48876 GCA_004024625.1 Mellivora capensis
GATTTCATTCTTTTTGGTGGCTGAGTAATATTCCAATGTGTATATGGATGCTGCCTATGTTCTCCTCTAGGATTTTGGTGGATTCCTATCTCACACTGAGGCTTTTCACTCATTTTGAGTTTATATTAGTGTATGGTGTAAAAAAGTGGTCCAGTGTCATTCTTCTGCCCAGTTTTCCCAGCACCATTTGTTGAAGAGACTGTCTTTTATCCATTGGACATTCTTTCCTGCTTTGTCGAAGATTAGTTGACCATAGAGTTGAGGGTCTATTTCTGGGCTCTCTATTCTGTTCCATTGATCTATGTGTCTGTTTTTGTGCCAATACCATACTGTCTTGATGATGACAGCTTTGTAATAGAGCTGGAAGTGTGGAATTGTGATGCTGCCAGCTTTAGTTTTCTTTTTCAATATTTCTTTGGGGTTCCGGGTCTTTTCTGCTTCCATACATATTTTAGGATGATTTGTTCCAGCTCTGTGAGGAACGTTGATGGTGTTTTGGTAGGGATTGCATTGAATGTGTGGATTGCTCAGGGCAGCTTGGACATTTTAACAATCTCGTTCTTCCAATCCATGAGCATGGGATGTTTTTCCATTTCTTGACCAACACTTTTATTTCTAACACCCATACCTGTGGTGGTTTTAAAGACATAGCTCCAAAACTCTTTAGCACCAAGAGATGGGGTCTGTGCTCATCCATTTGAACCTGCTCTCTATAACTGCTTGCCCAGCAGAATGCAATGAATGAGGTTGTGGGGCTCCTTGGTGGCTCCATCAGTTAAGTGTCCAAGACTCTTGGTTTCAGCTCTGGCCATGATCTCAGGGTCCCGAGATCAACCTCTGCATCAGGCTCTGCACTGAGCATGGAGCCTACTTAAGATTCTCTCTCTCTCCCTCTGCCCCTCCGGCTCATGCGCTCGCTCTCTCTTAAAAAGAAAGTGATGCCGTACCATTTCCAGATTGACACCTGAGAAAACAGGTTTAGGCCCTTTTATCTCTTTCTTGTCATTGTGGAGGATTGAAAGAACTGACGTTAACAGAGCATTCTATATGCATGTTCAATGTTAATTGGAAGTCTCTTTTTAGTTTGATTTTCCTTTTAATCATTATAAAAATAATTGTCATTTTTGTTTCAAACTTTTATTTTCCATTTTGACTGTGTTAATTTTTAAATTGTCTCTTTTTAGCAGTGTGTAGTTGGAGTAAAAAGTCCAGTTGATAGTCTCCAAGGTACATGTATGAGTTTAAATTTTTAACATTTACTTTGTTTTTTTTTACATTATACTTATTTTTTATCTCATTTTCTGTTTTCTGTACCCATGATTTTATTCATTTCTCCTTTTCTGTCTTTTTCTGGAGTAGTAGACTTTTCTTTGCCCATAACCTCTCTCCTTCTTTTTCTCCCTTCTGCTAATGTGTATATTATGGCTTATATTTCTTTTTCTTTTCATTAAAATTTTTGCTTATGTACAAAGCTGATTTTTCTCAATGTTTAAGATGTATAACTTTATATTTTCCATTACCTTTTTGATAATATTAACCATACTTTCCTTAGAGTCTTTTTTTTTTTAGAAGATTGCTTTAGTATCTTAAAATTGGGGGGACTGGATTATTCTGTAAGTTGTGCTTAATGTCCGTCTTTCAGCATGTCAGTTGTCCTCAGATGCCTTGCAGGTTTTGTGTATGACTCATGGGAAGGCACCTGCTCATGGGGAGGAACCATCCCTGGCCCTTTCTGTCTTTATCATCCTACTCTCGCTTCTTTACGTCTAGAAGGTTCATAGTGAAACTGGCCCACTCCACCTGACCCACTCAGCTCTGGAGTTCAGAATGGTCTTGAGTTGGAACCTTGAAGTTCTTGCCCACTGGGACATTTCAGATCCAAATCCTAAGCCAGCAGGTAGCCTGGCCCAGGCACTGCCTATGTAGATGTCCCTAATCCCTTCCGCTACTTGGGCAACAGCCTAATGCAGGAGGCAGCCAGGGGTTGAGCTCCTGTGAGTCCCTGCTCCTGAGTGAGGGAGCCCAGCTCAGTTCTCTTCTCACTCCTGACTGCACACGCCCGGCACGGTGTTGGCGCCTGCTGAAGGTAAGGAGGGCACATCTGTCTGTCATGGCCCTGGAGCCCAGAGGCTCCACAGCTCTGGCTGGCCCAAGACCATGCACTGAGAACATTTCATTTCATTTCCAGTTCACCGAGATGCTGATGAGTCTTGTTTGAATCTGACTATGATTAAGATTGATCATTACCTTGGTTTGGAGCTGAGGATTGTGTTTTGTCTTAAAATGCGAACTCACAGCCCCATCTGAAACAGAATGGAAATGTGTACATTTTCATACTCTGACCAAGCAATTAAAAGTTTAGGAATTTATCCTGAGGACACAACTGGGTAATGTGTGTGTAATGATGTTCATTACAGTATTTTACAACCGTAGTAGAAAGCTGGAGGCGACTCAAATATTCCTCAATAAGGGATGCGATAATTGATGGTGTATTCACAAATTCTGACAGAGCGATGCGATGATGACCCCCCAGCTCTGAGAGATGCTGCTTTGTAATTTGCAAAGCATTGGCCCTTGTGGTTTTTAAAAATAAAAGACCCATAGATGATTCTAATTTGCCTATAGGGTTAAGAATCATGGATAGGAGAGTGTCTGATATTCTGGGAAATAGATTAATTTTAATTCCAGGGTTCCAGTCTGCACAGGGACCTCCTAACCAAGGGTTGTCCTGCTGTCGCCCACAGGCTGCCGGCTGCCTCTGCTGGCCTGTCGGCTAGGAACGTAGCTCACATTTTGTGATGGTTCAAAGGAAAAAAGGCAAAAGGAGAATCATATTTCATGGTATGTGAAAATCACATGACATTCCGATAACGGACCTCAGCCACACTCCTTCATCTATGTCCCATTGGAGCTGCCACGACCGGGGGGCCTGTGGCCCACGGACCTTGAAGTACTGACTCTCTGATCCTCCATGCCGGGGGACTGCTGCGGGGGCGGGGGAGCGGGAGCTGCCTCTGTTCTGAACTAGTTCTCAGTCTCGCTGCTAACTGCGCAGTGGCCATTCAGTCCCCGGTGCTGGTGCGTGTGAGTGTGTGTGCACACATGCACGTGTGTGAGTGTGTGCGCGCGCATGCACGTGGGCATGTGTGTGTATGTGCATATGTGCGCATGTGCAGGGAGAAGGTCATTCTCCCTCAGCTGGAAACTGGCGGTCCTGCTGTGAACTGTGAAGTCAGGTCTGTTTCTTCTTACTCCACCAGATACATCCAACTTCGGGTTGATCTAACCGGAGCATGAGTTTGAAGGGGAAGGCTCTGCTGGCCGCCGGGTAGGCGGAGCCACCCGCGGTACCTGGGGAAAGGGCTTTGAAGGTTGCATGAGCAGCCCAGCAGGCTCCTTCCAGCTCCATGAGCAGTAAGTGCCCAAAGCGTTGCCTGGGAGGGAGAGTTCTGGAACGGCTGCCCTCGAGCCGCTCTTGGTCTCTCACTCGGGTCTCACTCGTTCTGCCCTTTGGCTTTGTCTCCCTGATGCTGGAACCGTGCTGGTGGCCTTGGATGCTGAGCCCCCGGGGCCCCTCCTTCACCGGGTCCCAGCTCCCCCTGCACTCTCTCCTTGCTCAGGCCACGTGTTTGGTTCCCTGCCTGCTTCACCTCTACCCTGGCCCCGAGGCACCTCGCTACCCGCCTGGTATCAGGGTCCCGCGCGGCTTGCGTGTCCTTGAGTGGAAACCTGAGCCCTGGAGGCTGAAAGATCATCACACCTGGGATGTCATCGATCGCTCGGACAGAAGAGGGCCGCATCTGAGGCCCAGATCGATGCTGCTGAGGAATCGAATTTGATCAGGAGCAGAAGTGCAAGTGGAAAACGTTGCATCGCATGCACTCAGGGGACATCAGCAGGACCCCTGGCACCGTTGTCAGGGAGCAGTGTCTGAGGGCTGAGATGCACGGTCTGGGGTGCTGGGAGGCTGAGAGAGGGCGGGACGGTGCAGGGTCAGGAAGCCTTTGCCGGAGAAGTAGCCGGGTGGAGTGGGAAGTGTCTGGAGGGTGCTGTGCCTGTCCCCTACCAAGGTCTCCCAGGGGCAGCGTCACCTATCCCCAGGGCCGCTTTGAGGCTGAGCACAGTGCCTGGTGTCCGTGGTCCTCCCCCCACAACTAGCCTCTTGCCTCTGTCCCCCTCCCGCATGGCAGTCACCATCATGGCTCCCTCAGAGCCTGGACTCTGGGGCTGGCCCTGTCATGCAGGGAGGCCCGGTGTCCATCATTCATGCCACACGGGAAGGAACCAGAAATGACATTATTTGGTGTCTGTGGCCTCTTTTGTGCAGAGAAAGACATTTTCATCTCATCTGATTCTGCTGCAGGGGATTCAGATGTCCCTGTGTCCCCGTAAAGCTGGATAAAGGGTTCCTCAAGGACCACATGCAAACCCGACAGTCACTAACTGGAACCAAGACCAGACGGCATGCAACAGGGACTGTGGACTCTAGCTGGTCGCGGAGCCTCGTCACTATTGCTGCCCCACGTGCCTCCCGGATTCAGGGGTGCAGACGAGCCCCCGTGTGTCTGTGCCATGCGGAGGCCACTGACGTCGACACGCTGTCCCTGCTGGTGTTTCTTGTAGGACGTTGCACATGGAGAAGGTCCTGGACAGGCTCTGAGCTCCTTGAGAATGGGACCTCGTTTCCACCTCACCCTCCAGTGTGGTGCAATCCACAGGGTCTGGGGCAGCAGGTCTGGGGGGGGTGCAGGGGAGGACACGCTGCATGTCTCATGAGCTCCTGAGTCACGCCGGAGCCTCTGGCCCAGGGGCCTCACTCTGGGTAGCAAAGCTTCAGGGCCTCACTTCGAATCTCATTCAGTGCTTGTCAAATGCAGGTGTGTTCTGGAATCGAGTATCACGTATAAAAACTCTCCGAACACTGTAAAACATATATGAACATAATAGGACCAGAAGTGGCTACTGATTATTAAATATTTTTTAATAAATAGATATGCTGCTCTGATTTTGGCTACTAGAATAGCCTGCCGAAAAGTGAAAGCTATAGACTAGTTATCCACGTGGATTGAAAAAAAGAAAAAACAGAACGAAACTGGCTGGCTTTTCTTTTCTCCATTTCCATTAGCTGATCGAATTGGCATCGGAGCATGTAATTGATGCAGATGTGTTGGTATGTATTTGGACACTGGCATTTCATCTCTGTTCAATTTAAAAAATGCTATCCCCTCTAAAATCAATCCAAAGTTAATCCACTACAAGGAATAAGGGAAGCAGAGGTGAGCCCTTAGCCATGACAGGAGCCTGTACAGTCATTAGAGAACTCCAGGCTGAACCACCCGGGGGTTTAAAGTCCGCACAGAGGTCCCTACTTGCCGCTGGGTTACTGACATATCAGCCACATAGAACAAGGCTCCACATAGAAAAGATCACACCTCACTCCTTCTTGCTCCCCAACCTAGAGCCTGTGAGGCTGCCCAGATCCAAACCGAAGGCTCCCAGACCCACCATTGTGTTCTAGGGAGAACCTGGCATTTTCTCATTTGGTTGATGCTTCTGGCGTGGGTTGGCACCTAGTTCAGTGGAATCGTGCAAATTGTACCCAATGGTAAGATCCCAGGGACAAAATTTGGTCCTGCCCTACCTGTAGGAAAGGGTTGTGTGAACACAAGCAGGCTCCAGTGGGCAGAACTCTGGCTGGATGGCTAATGCTGTGAGCTCTGGGGTTGGAGCCCAGGGATTGACATCCTGGCTCTGGCGCTGGCCGCAGATGAGCCATTCCAACATTCTCTCCCTCGTGTGTCGAGCAGGACCCCCGTGAGTGCCTACCGGAGAGACGGTGGTGGAGGATGACTGGAATTACCTGTACTAACCTGCTCGGTGCAGGGCCTGGCATAGCAGTCGCTTATATGTACTTTTATGACTATTCGGATTTTGGCTGCGTCGGTGGACGTCTTTGATGGGCCACAAGCCGTGGCCTGCCGGGAGCTGAATTAATCAGGATGCTTCCAGCAAATAGCAGAAAACATCTGTAATGAAGACATTTCTCATGTCACCTCCTGAGAAGAGGAACTGAGGACAGGCCCCAGGGTCACATGAGGCCGCATCCTGGCGTTGCTGCCGAGGAAACGGTTCTTCTCTGCCAGCCCCAGCGGGTGGCCTGATCCCGAAGCCAGCTCCCCATGTGGGTGCAAGACAGCGGCCGTGTGGGACGGCACGTGCTCCTCCTTGTTCACATTGGGCTGCGGAGTTTGAGGTCTCTCCCTGGACCTTCGGGCATGCGTGCTTCCCTGCGGTGTGATAAGGCCAGCCAAGGTCCCGTGTTGCCCTTAGCCTGTCTGCTAAGGGGCGGACACATTCCTGACCCTGGACCAGGAACCCCAAGGTCACCCAGATCTAGAAGCAGATGCAGAAATTGTAACATTCAGATCCCAAGGCAGGACCTGCTGCGTGAGTCACTGCCGATGGGGCCCAGGCACACGCACGTCAAAGATCACCCTAAATTATGTGGATGGACCGGGAGCTGCTCCAGAGCCGAGCCCGAGACCAACGTCAGGCAAGGAGCTGTGTGCGGGAGGAGGACACTAGTGCAGAGCCACACTCTGCCACGAGGGAAGGAAGCCGATGGCAGCCCCGTACCCTCTGCAGGGCTGGAGAGGCCAAGGGCCTGGGGTCTAGACGGGGACCCCCGGCCAGTGGGCAGCGTGGCAGTCCTGGAAAGCCCTGCAGTCACACACTCACTCACTCACTCATTCACTCGGGGTCTTTTGTGGGACGCTCCCTAAGGCCTGGTTCCACATGGGCCCGTGGGCTTCCCACAGTGACTAAGTCCCCAGGAGCTGCACACGGCTGAGGGCGGACAGACAGATGGGCCCGCGGTGTCTGGAGTACGAGGATGACCGGCACGTGGGAGTGGGGGCCCATGGGGAGGGCACCTGCACACACTCTCTCTGCAGACCCACGGAGTCTTCCAGGGCCCAGTCTCCAGGTCAGCGAGGCCGGAGCACCAAGGCCAGCAGCTCCGCCAACCCCCGGGAGGGGACCCCCCGAGCCCTCGCCGCCTGGCGATGGCTAGGGGTGACAGGTGCAGGGGTGGAAGTGTTCTTCGGGGCCCTGAGTGGCTGTGTGCGCCCGATTGCTGGTAAGTATTTGCGCGCAACGTCGGGCCTGGCCTATTTTCACACTCTTGACTCATGTGTGGAGGACGACTGGAGAAAGAGCCCAGATGTGTATTAAAGACAGTTCTCATTCACCTCCAGTCTGAGAGTGTCCTCCCAAAGACAGACGCCCAGCACCACTGAGGAAGTCACCGTGGCAGTAAGAATTATGACACCGTATGGCTCCTGAATGCAGGATTTCCCCAGAGGGCTCCCACGCAGCTGATCTCATTCGGCGTCTGGAATCGGGTGATGTCTGGCGGTCCGAAGCTCAGACTCGCTCCGCCTGGCCCGTCTGGCGCTCGTGTTTGCGCCCCGCTGCAGGGGGATCGTCCAGTCCCCCTCCCCCCGGCCCCGTCCAGCCTGTCCGCCCACACCACTACCCGCCTCTTCTTGATTGTTGCTGTTTTGCTTTAAAATAACTTCCCGAAGCCATCAGGCAGACAGTCTGTTTCTAACGTTGTCTCCTCAACTGATTTCCCTTGACAGTTTCGATACCGTGTCGACTTCATCCCAGGCTAGAGCTCTATGAACCGGGGATATATTTAATGTGAAAAGAGACTCTGAGTATAAACACCTGCTTTTGCTAAAAATGAGAGTTCAGCTAATGATGTTGGACAAGAGAGAAAGGGAGGAACGGCTGCCTTGCATCCTCTGAACAACCCCTTTCCTCGAAGGCACGTGGACCTGTTTTCTCTGCAGCTTCCAAGTCTCCCGAGAGACAACTTGACGACCTCTCGGCGGGTGCACGCCTCCCCGTGTGACGCCGTTCAGGGCATGCATGTCCCATCTCCAGCCCGTCTGGCTTCGTTCACTGCAGGAACTAGGGCACAGACTCAGGAGGCTTCCAGGTGGAGACTTCCCTCCACACTGTTGGCATCTGCAAAATGCCACGTGGACCATTCGTCAAGTGATCAAGCAGGTCCGGCAGCGGCCGCCTCAGGAAGCCGGGGGTTTGGAGGGGCTGAAGTGAGGCAGTCCTGGGTCAAGACCCCAGTCACCTCCTAGTGAGCTGTGTGATGTTAGTGCCTCGTGCAACCTCTCTGAGCCTCTATGTAAGATTCCGATCATTACTGACTTTCTCTCTGGATCACAGGTGCCTGGTGCCGGATGCTTGTAGGGTCCGGAGAGCAATGAGTAAGGATGTGCGCCGGTGGTCCCAGATCAGAACCTGTACGTGGGGGCACGAGGAAGGCCCCGCTCAGCTGTTTCCTGCCTGGGGTTCTTCTGGTCATGATGCTGCGTGATGAAAAGGCAGACCCCGTGCCGGTTGTTGATTACCCACAAGGGATTACCTGTTGATTACCTGCTGTGACCCAGGAGGAGTCTGCAGTTCTGGGCGAGTCTCTGGACCAGCGTGTGTTTATAAGAATATAGTAGTTCTGCCATTATGACTCCCAGCTCCCCTGGGGTCAGCGGCTGGGGAGGGACCAGGAAGGACCCCTGAGAAGCCTCTCAGTGCTGCGGACCCAGGTTGATGAGCTCCACACCCCTCGGTCCTATTCTGAAATGCTGGGGGGGCACCACATTCTAAACAGCCACATTTGGGGTCTGCCCTGTCCTTCCTCGATGGGCCCCGACAGGAAAATAATGCCAGATATTTGCATCCTCGTAGCCCTTGGAGAAGCCGACTTCAGGAGCCAGGGCAGTGTGTGTGTGTGTGTGTGTGTGTGTGTGTGTGTTTCTGGTCTGTGTGTCCATGTAACCCCAGTCTCTCAGTTCCTCGTATCTCTGAAGTACACATGGGTGGGGAATGTCTTTTACTGTCCACATTACTTATCCTGAACGGTAATGACGCCGAAGTCCCCGGTGGGCAGTGTGTGAAGTTTGCTGATAGAACACGGCTGTGGTCACTGAGCACAGAGTGGAGCAGACAGATGCCGTCTTAGGGGAGGGTATAAGCTGTCAGCTTCATCGGAGGCCTCGGGTACGGGGTCTGGAAGTCCCCAGGGAGGCCACTGGTTTCTGAGGATCAAGCGGTCACTTTCCTGGGCGCACATTTCCAGCCGCCGACCAGCTTGGTTCTCACTCCGCATAAATTCATGCTGTCCTCTCTGAGCCCTGCTGCCCCCCAGCCGGGGGTTCCTCCCCGCCTCGCCCTCCCAGTCTCAGCTCTGCAAACTTGGGGTCTAGGGGCGGCTCTGGTCCGAACACTGTTGCTTGCCAAGTGCGATGATGCCATCTTTTTGAAAGAAGCAGCAGGTTTTACATTGAAAAATGCATAGTTTGGGGTTGTCTGGCCACATCTGACTCCCGTGGCAGCTCATGGCCGGAGCCGCATGCACCTTCAGACGGGGACGTGCTTCCCACGTGCACACGGGTCCAGCCCTCGACGTCGGGGCCCAAGTGTGAGATGCTGTTCCAGTTCTGTGCAAGTCCGGGAGGCACGTTGGGAAGCCGCGAGGGCCGGACAGTGGGCAGAGGGGCCAACAGAGCTGGCAAAGGCAAGAAGAGAGTGGGAATCAAGATGGGGAGCACGAGCGTGAGGCGTGTTTCCGGAAGGCCTCAGGGAGGACGCTTCAAGGTGATCAGAGGAAGACGCTGAAGGGGGATCCCACATAGCAGGGGCCTGCGGAGGGGGTCGAGGCAGACGGACGTTCTGGCACTGGACAGAGCGATGTTCGAAGGTTCCGAAAGACAGCACAGAAGATGCTAACGGCATCCGTGAAGCCTCGGCCCACGCCTTACAACACCGGCTCCCGTTCGAAGTGTCTGTATCCGCCCTTCCCTCTGGCCTGAGACGTGGATCCAAGGATGGCGGGGCGCGGGCCGGATCGCACACGGGGACATTCAGGGAAATTCTCCACCCGGGCGAGTCGAGGCCGACCTGACTGGCCTGCCCACGGTACGCAAGGACGGAGTCCACCCAGAGCAGGTTTCTGTGTCCCCGCGGCTTTTGTTCTGACCGTTACTCCCAAGAACATTGCATTTCAGGACCAAACGGGCTTCCCGAGGTGTGCAGAGCCGCAGAAGACGAGGGACAACTTCATCAGAAATCTTCCTGAGTTGATTTGGAAAGAGCCCATCCCCCACCCAGCAATGTCAGATGCCGGCCTGGTGGGGACACGGAAGGGCGTCGGGTTCTCCCCTCCCTCCTTCCCTCTCTTCTCTGGGTATGGTTCCCCTTGACCACGAACCTGACCATTTTGCTTTCCTCTCCGAGTATTTGCATGATCCTTGGGCTGCACAGTAGGGGCGAAGCTCCCCAGGGCGCTCGGAGCTGTGCGCTGCGTCTTCGGACGACCGCAGCACCTGCCTGGGAGCCAGCACGCTTTCAGACGGGCTGTGGGGTCCAGGGCAGGGCTCGAAGCTTGTATTTTCACTGATAACCATGCTAAGGATTAGTACAAAATCATGATTATTTGGAAACATATCAGTGCCAGATCTAGCTGGTTTTGTTTTTAAGATTTATTTATTTTAAAGAAAAAGAGCACGAGCAGGGGGTGGGACTGAGGGAGAGAATTCCAAGCAGACTCCCGCTGAGCGTGGAGCTGACGTGGGGCTCCATGGACGACCTGTGACATCAGGACCCTGACATCAGGGTCAGACGCTTGGCCGCCCCGTCCGGGTCTTGCTCTAACTGCGGCTTCCTCTGACGCCGACTCCACTTGTAGACTCCGTCAGCGCCCGCCCGCTCCAGGCTCAGGCCCGCACAGCCCGCATCGCGGCTGCTGTCTGCGGCGTCTGGGGCGGGGCAGGAAAACCGGGCCGCCGCGTGCAGACGCCGGCTCTGTGCACAGATGAGCCCCTGTGCTCCGGAGCCGTCTCCTATTTTTCTAATTGATTTCCTGTTTCTTTCTTCTTTTCCTTTTTTTCTTTTTCTTTTCTTTTTTGGTCTTCTCTTGTTACCTGTTCAGCCCAAGGGGCCGACGGCAACCACAAGCGAGGCCTTGACGGGACGCATATCCTCCCTTGTCCTCCGACGCCCAGGGAAGCCGGCACAGGCGCCAAGGTGAAGTGCGAACAGCTCGGGCTTGAGGGACGGGGCGCCTTGTTCACCGGCAGGAAGTGCGTTTTTCACAGCCCCTGACCTCTTCCGGTCATGGATTCTACGAGATCTTTAAAAATTCCCCTGCACCAAGGCCACTCGTTCTCTGATTAACAAGAAAGGACGGTGAGTGAATGGACAGGGAGAGGCCAAGATGTGCAGGAAGACAGATGGGATTCATGAGTTCTCGCCTGTCTGCGGTCGGCGCCCTGTAGCTTCCATCCACTGTGTTACGAGCGCTTCGTTATTCCTCGTTCCTCACCACGTCTCCAGAGAGTGAGAAATAGCCGTGTTTCCACTTGGACATTGAAGAAATATGTGAAAACCGGGCAAACCCCACTGGCCGGGCCGAGCCTTTGGGGTTAGCCTGAAGCCTAGAAACCAGATGTTTTATGACCCTGGTTCTTTCTCCCTGAGCGAGTCGGCCCTGCACACAACTGTTTCCCACTGGGACGCAGCTTCTGTAGGATAGCAGGTGCTTCCAAGCCCCGAGGCCAGGATGTCTGCCTGTGTAGCTGGACACCTCGTTTCCTGGGCTCCAAAGAGCACACTCCTGAGCTGATGGGAGCAGAAGAACGTCATCGGGTGGGGCTTCTGGGAAACTATTTCAACGGGGGCGGGGGGAAGGGGCAACACCGGGGACATCTTGTCGCTTTTCTCGCCTGTGTGTATGTCGGATGTGGTAAGAAGGACAGCAGTCACGTTCCGGCAACCATGAGTGAAGTCCCAGGAAGTCCCTGCTTCCCCCGAACTGCCCCATGAGGTCCGCAGCTCTGCACTGGTCATTGCACGAGAAAAATCGTCTCCTGGTCGGTTCGCCGTCTTCTGAGCAGCAGAACACACGCCCCAAACGGCGCGCCTGGTAAACATCGTGCAGACTCCGACCTCAATATGCTGCTTCTGCCTATTAGAGAGAAATATCAATAATGCTTACATGCATGCATGCTTTCTATTTCCTGGAACTTTCCGAACCAAAAGCACACTTTCCAGGGGAGGGACTATTAGTAAATCCTGCGGGAGCACGTAGGGCTTGTCTGAAAGCCGCTCGCCGTCCTAGTAAAGGATCGGGTCTCACGGAACGGGGAAGGACGCCGTGTAGGTTCCTTTGTATTTACTAGTAGCCGCTTTTCGGAAGCCAAGGAGAACAGATGCAATTACTTTAAATCTTTCATTTAACCCAGTGTTTCAGAGGTGTTACCGTTTAAATGTAACCAATATGAGAGTATTCGCAGGATATGCCGTGGAGGGATTTGGAAACCAGTCATCGTTTGGAAGGTAATCTGATAACGATAGAAGATCTCAGTGACCTCGTTCCGAGTATGAGCTAGCTCCCGTCCCTCTCCCGAGGACTTTAGATTCAGTCATAGTGACTTTGTTAAAAATCAAACAGAGAGCTTTCCTCAGTAATCCCGTGCACGTGCTCTGCGTCGAAGCTTCCGGAATGATTTATCTCCTAAAGACTTCCTGGGGGCCACAAGGCTTTCTGGAACCTTCTCGCTTTCTTCCGCTGCCACACCATCACCGCAGCCACTGTCACCACCAGCCCAAGCTGAACTCATTTCCCCACCCTGCGGACTGCTTCTGCTCTGTGCACCCGGCTGGGGGCCCTGGAAGCTCACATCCCTCATGTCAACGCCACGGCTGGAGGCAGTTGTTCCTCTCAGGTCCCACTTCTGTCCTTGCCACCACCACCGCCCTAACCCAGGCTCCGCCCCGGCCCTGGACTGCCTCGGCGCTCGTGTATCGGGCCTTGGTCCTGCCGTGCCATCCTTCACAGGGCCCCAAGGGTGAGCTGTTAGGAAACCCAAATCGGATGCTGACAGTCCCCAGCTCACCGTCTCCCGTGGCTTGTAAACGCACCCACCGGGGGAGCTTGGCAAGGCCGGAAAGTCCTGCGCGATGTGGCCCCGCCTTCTGCGCTGGCCTCTCCTCGAACCCTCCCCCCTCTGGGGTGCTCTGGCCCCGAGACCCCCGTTGTGCCTCCCGTGCTTGCTGAGCCCGGTCCAGCTTGCATTGTTTTTGTTTGCGTCCGGTCAGCAGCATGTAGGACATCGTCAGCTGCTGCCGTGATTCTCTAGTTGCGTATAACATCCCGTGCTCATCGCATCACATGCCGCGACCCGAAACCTCGGCCACGTGTGCTGCCGAGGCCGAGAGCTCACGGTGCAGAGGAATCGCTCGGCGGCCACATTCTCTGAACTGCCGACTCCGCTGTCTCTGGCCCCCCTGTTTTCATTTTCTTCAAAGCCTCTGTCACCTTCCAGAATGTTCTTACTTGTTAGTGCATGCACCTGTTCATTCTCGACGTCCCGTGCCCTGGCCCTGGGGAGGAGATGCCTGGTTAGGAGGCTCCAGGCTGGTGTTTGGTGCCCCGTATCAGCCCACGGGGAGGGCTGCAATCCCACACTGGGAAGCACGGAGATTCAGGGCATGGGGTGAGGAAGGAAAGCAGGGAAGGGGGAGGAAGAGCCGTCCCTTCAGTGGGAGGAGGCAGTGGCTCAGGACCCGGCATCCTTCCTCCATGTTATGGGTCTGCCCTCCACCAGAGCTGCTCTCCGCTGCCCCCCAGGGACCCAGGCTGGAGTGTGGTGTGCAGGAGACATGGCCCTTCTGCCCGCCTGGCTGGCCTCAGCTCAGTGGGGCCAGACCACCAGGAGGACAGGTGCTGGGCTTGGGGACGTGTGAGCCCACAACATGCGCTGCTCCTCGGGGAGCCATCCTGAAGGACGAGGCGACACGGGCTGAGATGCACACGAGTCTGCCTCCTTCCAGCAGACGGCTGGGGCGGTCGGGGCTGAGGTCCCAGAATTCAGGCCCCCGCCAAGTGCCCGTGGGTCTCCAGGCTCTGACGAGGCTGTGCTCTCACCCAGTGGCCATGGGCAGGAGTGTGAGAGCCTCTTGGGATAGAAAGGATCATGGCACACTTGGAGTGGGGCCTGAAAACGGCATTCCCCCCTATAGAGAAACGATGACGAGGACGCTCGTTCTGCCCAGGAGCTCATCTCCATAGCCTGGAAGCTACGGATCACGAGCCTCAGGGCCTGCCCTCAGCAGGCCAGCAACAGGAAGCAGGAGCGAGTTCACCATTTTAACTATTTCGGGGTGTACCATTGGCAGCCCTCACCCCACACCGGCCCCCGTGCCCGGGAGGCAGGCCCCTCTCTGTTCTCCCCCAGCCCTAGAACCCTCCATCTGCTTTCTGTGTCTGTGGATTTGCCCCTTCTAGATCTTTCTAGGTGGGCGATGCCCACCTTCATAAAATGTCCGTACTCTGATCTGTGTTGGACGGGGCCCCGCAGGGCTGGACGGGCAGGGTGAGAGGCAGGAAGGAGGTGCCAGGCCATGTCCTCCCAGAAGCAGAGCTTGAAGCCGGCGGCAGGTCCTTGTCGTCTCTCCGGGAGATGATTCCAGGAACAGCGGGAGGTGAGACGGGGAGGGAAGGAGGTGCGGCCCCGGCAGGTGCCCACTGCGGCCAGCGTGGGGGCTGGGTCCCACTGGGGACCCCTGGGAGACAGCAAAGGACCGTCCTCAGAGTTATCTCTCCCGAGGTGAGGGCAGGGGCTCATCCAGCATCCCCACCCGCAGGTGCTGAGGGCTCCCCGGGGACTGGCGCTCCCTGTGGCTCCGGCCAGCCCTGGAAGAAGGAAGCCGGAAGGACTGCGCTCACCGCCTGCTCCTGGGTGGTCAGGCCTGGAGCTCAGTGACAGGGGGTGGGTTTCGGTCACTCCTTCCTGAAGGTCGAGTTGTTCCTGGTCTGGTTTCCATCCTGTTTCAAAGGTTGTCCAACTTCCGGTGAATGCTGCGATTTCCTTACCATCGTCTTGATGAGTTCACTAGGTGAGCCACGGGTGGCGAGCGGAAACCCCGTCTGACGACCGGGGCAAGGCCAGGTGTCTCTAGTGTCACCAGAGCACTTCAAGCACGAGAGGCGAGAGGTCACCTTCCGAGACCCTAACCTCGTGAACAGAAGGCAGCTCAGGGGTGTTTGGTGAGAGATCCGAAGGAACCTGCTAGTTGTTGTGAATTCGGAGTTGAAAGGGCTGGTTGGAGCGGGCGGACGGCCTCGTGACCCTGTCCTCGGGGTAGAAGCTTCACGGGGACGTGTGACGCCCGCAGCCCCTCTCGGGAGCCCCGCCCCCCGGCGGTTACAGCAGATGCTCTCTGGCGGGTTTAGACACCGCACAGCCGTCAGACTCTCCTACCCCCCAGGCCGCACCCAGCACTCCGTCCTGTCATTACAGAAGCCAAGGGGGTCCGTGGCTCTGAGGATAGACTCCGGACACTCAGATTAATTACGCCGGACACTTTGCCTCCTGCCCCGAGCCCAGCTGAGCACGCGACCCACGCTAGGGCTGATTGCCCTCTGTCCTGGAACCCCGTCTCTTGGATGGAGGGACCCAAGAAATAGAGACTAGTGAGGGGGTCGTTATTTCCAGACAACGGGCTCGTCCCCAGCAGTCGAGTCATGTTGGTCCCCTGGGGCCTGTCGTCTGGACGAGTATGGGAGGGTGCGGACCCTGGTGAGCTTAGTCTTCTCTGACACCAGCTCGAGCTGGTTCCTGTGGCCTGTGAGCGCAGAGCCTGGCTTGCCCCGCCGTCTTGAGTCCCTCCCCTCCGGTAGGGTTTACAGGGTCTCTGCGCTGTCCGGGCTCGCTTACGGGGCAAGCTTCCCCAGGCCAGGCCCCTGTTTTCTATATTGCTCTCTCCCCGTGAATCAGGAACAGGGGCTTATTTTTTTGGTCCATTTGGCAAACACCCACGGACGGAGCTCTCACCACGGGTCAGATGCTGCGAGGAACGTTGGGGACCAGGTGCCAAATGCTGAAACCTCGAGTCGCCACACGACTGGAGGAAAGTGGACTCGCATGCGTGACTCGCTGTAGGCAGACTTGACTAGGATACATCCCAGGGGACATGGAGAGACGCGGCCAGGGCAGAAGAGAGCTGTTTCCTCTGGCTGTAAGGGGCCAGGAAGAGGCCCCTGGAGGGGTCGGCATAAGGTGGGTGTTGAAGGGGGCCGCGCTGCCCGCCGCGAGGGCGGTGAGGTTGACGGGGAGTGTGAGCTGGGCCTGGGGAGGTGGCAGAGGGAATGCGCAGGCATCTTCTAGTGTGGGGTGCGTGGAGGCCATCCCAGGAACACGGGGAGCAGGCACGGACTCGCAGGCCCTGGGAGCCCTGAGAGCCAGATTCGGAGCCTGGACTTTATGTTGTAAGCCTCAGGGAGGACCCGACGCCATGTTCTGAGCCACAGAACGGCAAAAACCGGCCACACGAGTCTCATTGGGAGTAAACTGACTGGGGTCACTGGTCCGTGGACGGCCTGGTGCTTCCTCAGCTCCCGCACTCCGTTCCGGGGAGGTCAGCGTGAACGAGGGACGGAATTCCTGAGCGCCGGGATGAGGTGGTCCACGCACCGGCCCCATGCACGGCACGAGAGGACACTCGATGGCGGCTCATCCCGTCCACATCCTTCTGGTCATGCCAAGCACGCCTCTGCGGATGGGGCCAGCGTGCACTCTGGCCGCGGCGGGACCCTGGGGGTGAGGAAGGAGCATCACGTGGGGTCCCCGTGGATTCCCGGGTCGCCGCTTCCCATGGCCCCAGGCAAGCGGCTTCCATCTCCTTGGCTGCCTCCCATGACGGGGGATTCTGTGAGCCTTAGACGCACTGATGTAAGATAGCACCGCGCCCTTCTCGCACCAGGCATGAAATGCGTCTTATCTGCCCTTGAAAATAAGCGTTGGGCCTCCCAGGGGGCTTCTCCCCTGGCTTTGTCAGCAGATTGGCCAAAACAAAGGGAAGGTTCCTCAGAGATCTGGGCTCCCTTGGAGGGTTTCCAAGTCTCCTTCCCTCCAACAGGGGAGAACAAATGTGAGTCTGTGACCCTGGACAGCATCCTGCCTTCTTGCTGCCACTGCTTCCTAGACCCGCTTAGAGGCCCCATCCTGACTCCTCTGTGGACGCGTGCGGGGCTCTCTCCGGACCTCCGGAGCCCCTCCTGGAAGCAAGCGGAGACAGGTCGGCGGTTTCCCACCTTTGTTGTTACTGTGATGTATGGCCATTAGGACACCTCTGCTCCAACGGGACATGATGGCCCGGTGTGCGCGTGAGACGCACTCAGAGGCGCTGCGGCCCCGGGGGGGCTCCGGACAGGAAGCTGCCGAGCATGGGAGCAGGTGCGTCCCCTCCCCCGCCCCCGCCAGCCTGCAGACCCCGTGTCCAGCCCGTGAGCGTGGACTCCAGGGGGAATGAGTCACTTAGGCTTCCTGCTTGGGTCTGAGCCGAGCTGCGGGCCTCACACTCTCCTTCTCGCCCATATCACCTCTGTGGGGAGTTTCGTAAGTCTCACTTGAACATCGAAAACTGAGAACCGGCTCTTTTCCCTGTGATCCGGCTGTGATCTGTGTTTCTAGATGCAGCAACACCAGCCGGTTCCATCTGCTGCCCGAGACACGGGTAGAATGACGGGGCAGAAGAAAATCGTAGCGGATGGGGACACAGGGGTTACTGCTGGAACACCGCCCAGCTCGGCGCCGATGGCGGGGGGCCGGCAGGTGATGGAGAAACAGGCTCTGCCCTTGGAACTGCCCCCATCATCGGGCTTCCCTCTGCATCACTCCCTTAGGCCCGGAACACAGAGATGCCATCTGTTGGGGGCTGAATCGTGTCACCCCAAAGAGACGTCGAAGTCCTAACCCCCGAGTGCCTCAGAAGAAGCTGCTTTGGACAGAGGCTCACTGCAGACCCAGTCAAGACAAGGTCACCCTGGAGTAACGCCGGCCCGTAACCCAGTCTGGCCGGTGACCCCATGAGAAGCGGAGACGTGGACACGGGCACACATGAGGGGCGATGCCATAGGGTGGCAGAGGCAGGGATGGGAGCTACGCCCAGCTGGGCTGCCAGGGGCCCTTCCCAGAAGCCGAGGGAAAGGTGGGGCACAGAGCGTCCCCACAACCTTGGGGGAGCATGGCCTTGCCGACCCCCTGGCTTCAAATGCTTGGCTTCCGGACCGTGAGACAATACATTTCTGTCATTTCTAGCCCCCAGCATGTGGCCCTTTTGTCGTAACAGCCCTGGGAAGGAACACTACGCCATTCTCCCTCCTTCCCTTCCAGCCCCCGTGTCCTGCTCCCTGCCCCCTGCTCAGGACCCCACCTGAGCTCTGGGATCCCCCGTCCCAACTTCTCAGAGACGCTGGTCCTCGAATCAACTCCCAAACCCTCTGCACCTTCAACTCGCCCCCCTCCCCCCGCAGTGCATGGAGGTGCTCTGGCCGCCCCCCCGGGCCGTCTTCCCCCCACCCCCCGTCTGGACCCAGGCTCTCTCCTCTCGCCCCATTTCAAGATGACGTCCTGAGAAGCAGCAGATGCGTGTGGCCTTTTCCTCACCCCGTTCACTGGTGGACCACCGGGGTCCAGCCTCTGTGTCCCCCTCTTCCCAGTCCTCCTCAGCAAATCCTTGCTGGCGCCCTGGTCGCAAGGCCGGGGCTGCCTCTCCCACCCTCCCGGATCCTGCTGAGTGATCTCCCCGCAGTGCACTTCCGTTCCCAACGGGGCTCTTGTGGTTTTCTTCCTGCCGCCCGCAGTGCTGGGGTTTCGTTTGTTCTGGCTCGTTGTGGGTCTCCCTCCCTCCACTCCCAATATCACTATGTTTTGTCTCTCTAAACAACCCCCACGGGCCAGGCAGAGCGGTCTACACTCGCGGCTTCTGGGCTCCAAGGCGTTAACCAAGGTGGCGGGAGCCGGTGAGGACACCGCAGGGAGCCTGCATCTTCGCGTCCTTGGAAGACGGTCCAGAGGGTGTGTGCCAAGGTCACGAGCCAGTGATGCCCTTGTCTGCCTAGCCACAGTGCCGTTCGCCCAGTAGCTCCCTGACGGATGCCTCCCGCTTATTAAACACATCGACGGGGCAGTGAGGCAGGTCCTCAGTGATGACCCAACATGAGACGGAAAGGGACACAGCTCCCATTGGTGGCCACTGGTGTGAGGAAGGATAGGCCCTGGTGGCTTGAAGAGGGGTTAAGAATGAATATGGCCGGGATTTTGTCCTTGACTGTCCCCTTGCCAACAAGCCCGAGTGCACACACACACGCACACACACACGTGCACACACACGCGCACACGTGCACACACGCACACACACGTGCGCGCATACCCACACGCATACACATGCACGCACACACACGTGCGCACACACGTGCACACACACACACACACAGACCAGCCTACACCCTTATGATTCAGCTGTCACCCGTGACCACCGGCTCCCACGCTGGGGCCTCAGGGTCAACACTGGGCTGACGTTTGCTCTTTGGAAGAAGAGTCTCAGGGTCACGTGAGCTCGGGCAGCACCCCCTGCAGGGTCTCCTGAAGCCCCCGCTCCACCCCAGGGCCATCTTGGACTCTGCCCAGGACGAGGACAGAGGCTCGGACACAGAATACGGTCTTCTCCTGCTGCTCATACTGTCTCTTTGGAAGGTGCAAGAAATAATGTCTCATGGAAAATGAACTCTAGCCCAGACTTCTCCCCTGCGGCCGGCGGCACGTCCAATTGTGTAGATTTCTGCGGAAACCTCAGGGTGAGCGTGTTGGAAACCACCTCTCTGTCCTCCGGGTCCCAATCCCTGTGCCCAGAATCACTCTCCTAGTTACCAGAGACCCAGAGCCAACATCTGTTTTCCCCTCCTCTCTGGGTCTAAGGCAATCTCGGGATTCCTCTAATCCGATTAAGTCTCTGGCTCTCTTCTGGATTCATGTGTGAGTTCTGTTCTTTCTTTGTCTCCCTCCTGGAAAATATGGCAGCTTCCCCAGTGATTCCCTTGCCTCCAGACTCTCCTTTCTCAAATCTGCTTGTCACATCTGCATCAGGACGCAGAGCAAGTCCCCATTTGCCCAAGACCCTTCCCTTCCACGAGTCCCGCTTGCCTGGGGCTAAAGCCTCCCCCGCCCCCCGCCATCCCATCACGGGCTGCAGCTCCCCTGCATCCCCCCTGCCTCCCCCCTCCTCATGCAGGCTTCGGCCATCCTGAACTTCACGCTCTCCCTCCTGCACGAGGCTTCAGCGGTCCTCGTTCCTCCTTGACTGTCCACTCCCCCGGCTCTCACGATGCAGCCAAGGGGTCTGGGGAGGCTTAGCTCTTGGCACCCACCCCCGGTCAGGTCTGGGTGCCCCCCACCCCGTGCTTGTCCTTCCCACCAACTCCACACAGTCATGACCACACACAATGACTCATGTTTGTCTTGAGACTGACTTTGAGGCCCTGGAAACCAGGAGCCACGTCTCAAGTTCTCCTTGTGGGCTGCACACTGGGGCTCCCAAGGGAGTCCGCCAAGGACACGTGGACCCGCTCTGCACAGGCACGGTGCTCTCCTGCCGATGACTTCGTGGAGACCGCCCCTGGTGACTCTTGCCTTCTAAAATCTGGTCTTTTGAGCTGAACACAGTCCCCAAATACTCTGACTTTCCCCGTGATGATGATTCAGTGCTCCTGTTTGGAAATAGCCACGTTCTTTAAACAACAACAACAACAACAACAACAAAATTGTTTCTTGGTTCTTCATTTCCCTGCCTCGCCTGTCTGCATTGTTGGCCTTGGGAGAGCCGGTCCCTCCGGGTGGGCTCAGCGGGGCCTCCATAGCGCGTCTCACTAACCTTCACTGCAGGGAGACTCTCTTCCTGGCCGACGTCTGCCTGTGCGTCTCCCAGACCAGACGGTGACCCCGTCCAGGCCAGGAACTGTGGTCCTTCCAGAGACCGGGTGCTGGGTGCAGGTCCCGGCTCGTGGTGGGGGAGGGGTGTTTGCTGAGTGAGCGTCTTTGGTCACAGGCAGTCTTGATGGTCACGCAAGTGGATAACCCAGCAGCCGAGGCCAGCGGGAAGGAAGACGAGTGTGGACAGTGCGGGATGGAGCCCGGAGGCCCGTCCCTGCTGGGAGGAACCCCCGGAGGCAGATGGGAGCATGGGGCCGAGCTAGACTGAGCTCTGGCTGGCACTGCCGTCCATCTGCGGAGGGTCCTACGGGACGCAGGTACATGTTTCTGGACAGGTTGACGAGTCAGAGAAAACCTAGCTCTGGAAGTCCCAGGTTCAGCATCCTTGCCCCTTCCAGCCTGACAACACCCGGCAGAGGGAACCGAGGCCCCAGCTGGGTCGGACGCAGAAGGAAAGGGGAGGGTCAGGGAAGGTTGGAGCAGAGGGACCTGAGCGAGCCCAAGGCTCTCCCAAACCTCCAGCTGTCAGATTGAGTCTAGATCCTTCTTCCAGGGGGAGCTGTGGGTCCTGACCCTGACATCGCCCAGCCTCTAGCTCGGGGCCCTGCGCGCCTGGGTCACGGACACTAGGGCTGGGTGCCTCCAGGAGGGAGGCCTGCATCCTGTTTCTTGGCTTGTGTCTTTAGAGACAGACTCACACAGACCAGCGTCCAGCGTCCTTGCCCCCGGTCTCATTGGCCGTCGCAGACAGAAAGGGGACAAATGTCCTATCCCTTGTCCTGGACGGGGTGTCTCTGCTGGGCAGGACGGAAGGTGCTGACCAAGCTATGAGGCCAGGGGCAGAGTCTTGCCTCGCGGAGCAGGTCGAGAGCCCGAGGAAACGTAGAGCAGCTATTTTCAGCCGTGGGTGGCCTGCAAATTCACATCCTAGATAACAGATCTTGCGCATGACCCAACGCTGAATCTATTAGGACAGGAACTGTGGGCTTATTTCTAAAGCCTCCACTAACACTGCTTTGGCTTAGGGGGAGGAACCCAAGGGCCTGTGGCAGACGCAGCAGAGAATCGCGGTCCCGAGTCAGCGTCGTCGTCTGACCGGCCTTTTGAGCAAAACATTCCTTCCTTCCCTGCAGGCTACAGTGGGGAAAGGGGAGCACGCAGGCCGGGGCCGTCGGTGCAGCCTCTCAGCCAGGCGGGCGTCCCCGTGACCCAGCCCAGGGGGTGTGGAGGCCCTCGGGAGACCCCGCCTGCTGCCCTGCAGCCTGGCCCGGCATCCGGGCGGGCGTCTGTGTGTCCCTGTGACTCATGCCTCCCCGGGGGGCGGCCACCAGCTCCGGCGCCGCTCCCGGCCATGGGGGGCCGCTGCCCACCAGGTGCCCCGTGTGAGTGAGCAGCCCGGGGAGACGGTACCATCAGATAATCTCACAATAACGGCTCTGCGGAGGGCGCGACCCCCGACTTGAGAGGTTGGCGCGGAGCCGCTGCTTGGGAGGTAATGTTACTCCCCAGGAATCTGCTCTTCCCTTTTTCCTTTGTTTCTCTTTTAAGCCAAGCTTGCAGTTTTCGCCTGCGCACCTAGCAGGAATTCCAGGCAGCTACTGCTCCCCAGACACGGGGCCATTTTTCTCGTTTGGGATCTGGGGGGAAAAATGAATATTTCAAACCGCATATTTGCAGGCAATCAGTGAGTGAGATGTTTGTTTGTTTTCCACATTTTTAAGACGTCATCTGCCAGCTCTGACTGGGAAGGGCCCTTCCCGCGGCGTCTTCAGAGCCTCTCTGTGCAGCAGACACCGAGATCTTCATCCCGTGGGGGAGGAAACCGGGCCGGCCTGAGTCCCCGCCGTCACGCGCCGGGCCTCTGGGCACCAGCACACGGCCTCGCCTGGTTCTTCCTCCATTCCGGCCGTCAGCCCACCTCTCCCAGAGTCTGCCTCCCGCTTTCCCGGCCTCGAGTTAGACGCTGGTGTTCACCGTGGAGGACTTCGCGGTCAGCCCGGCGATCCAGAATGTCAAGTCAACATCTAAGATGACTGAAGCTAAATTTTTAAGATGAAACTGCGACGGTGCGATTCTCCGAGCCGTCAGGCGCGCCCGTTCCGTAAGGGACAGCAGAGCGACAAAGGCAAGGAGGACACCAACCCCTCTGTTAAGTGTCCCAGGCTGGCTGGCGAGGGGCGCAGAGAGTCAAGAAGTCTTTTCCCACAAAGTCCAGCAGGTGAGAGACACACCCGTGGGCCTGCGCTTCGACCCAGCTCTGTCCTGGCTCCCGTCGTGGCGGAGCAGGGGAAAGTCTCCTCGGTCTCCTCGGTCAAGGGCAGCATCGAGGACCTTACACTCAGGCGGGTTCTGGGCTGTGGGGGTGATGACGGGTCCACCCGGGCCAAAGCCGAGTTGCTTATGCTTTCTGGGAAGCCTCCATATCGCCCGGGGCGGGCGGCTGGGAACATGTCTGCTACCCCGGGCCGCAGGTGTGTGTGTGTGGAGGTGAGGGAAGCCGCCGGGGGCGTCTCTAGGAGGCTGGCTGGGGTTCCACCTGCCTCGTGCATCACATCCTCGTTCCCTCCTGGCGACCGCTGCCTCTGCTGGAGAGAAACAGGATCCATGGCACCTGCTGAGGGTGGCAAGGCAGACGTTCTTCATAGAGGGTCTGCCACCGTGGGGGTTAGCGGTAGGGGAGAGGCACTGAGCTCATCGGGGAGCGCGACAGGGACCAGGGAGCAGGTGGCCAGTGAATGGAAGTCTCTAAGAGGAAGCATCGGGAGGGGATTCTGCTAATTAGTGACAGGACTTCTGCTGAGGGCAGCCCTGGGTGATGAGGAATCTGGTCTGGTTTCCGGGCGGGGGGATTCTCCTTATGCAAAGCCTGTAGGACTGGAACGAAGAGAGCAAGGACAGAGCCCTAGGTCGGGGCCTTGTCTAAAGAGGACGCAGAGGAACGTGTTCTGGTTCAAGGTGGGTCAGGGAGCATCTATCTCTGTCACGTCCCTGGCCCTTCTCTCTCCTGGGGGAGCCCGCAGACCCGCCTTCTCCTTCCCTTCCCTCTGTTCTCCCTTTTCAGATCTCCCTCCCATTTCTCTGTGTTTCTTTTAGAGGAATCTAGAATAGTCTCCGTATCTGACTTTGGCTTCTGGCAGGGAAGTCGGGAAGACAGGCAGGCGGTCCGTATTTGCTCTCCTCCCCCAGGCAGTGAGCACAAGCCAGCCCTCCGCAGGGGTGGAGGGAGGGGCACGAGGGACGGGAAATGCTCCAAGCCCCGGACACGCAGGAAACCATGGATGAAAGGCTGAGGTGTTGTCCTGCAACTCCCAAACGCAGAAGGGTCACACCTGGGTGTGGGAGATGGAAGAGCGCCCAGGACAGAGACGCAGCAGGAAGACCAACAGCACGTCCTGGGTAGGCGGGAGGCAGAGGAGCGATCCCCTCCCCTTCTCCCCTCCCTCCAGAGGACATGAGCCCCAGGGGTCTTCAAAGCCAGACGCTGTGGGGACCTTGCCCTCAGGTGGCATTCTTACAAGTTGGGGTGGCTGATGCATGCTGGGAACCCTTCACCCCTCAGGGAAGCTGTGGGACCGGCGTTCCCTCCTGACTGTGGGATGCACCAGGGGTGGGCTTTGTGACCGGAGTGCTCTCAGGCTTTCCTGCCCACTTTGATGAGTTTCCCTCCCATTTACCCAATGGGAAGGGATGGCTCTGCCAGTTTTTGGATTTTTTTTTTTTCAGAGATTTGGTGTGTACTGGGAGGAGGTAGGTTCAGGATCCTCCCAGTATGCATCTCAAACCAGAACTTCGAGCGATTGCATCCTGACATTCAGGAAACTGAACCCTTTCTCCTCGCATGCTACTCTTCTCCAGTGGCCTCCAGTTGAATTTCCTAGTTTTCTTCTGAAGTTCTTCAGTGCACTTGTTACGTTCATGATGAATGACGGCCATCACTACTGTGAGCCTTCTCTTGACCTGGTCTGAAAGGCACAGTCTCTTCTCCGTTCCTGACAACAAGCCTTTGAGGAAAGGACCGTTATTAGGATCATTGTACTAAAGTGTGTGGACTTTCAGTGAGCAGGTCCAAGGTTCCAGATTTCAGGCGTGACCCTCCAAGCTGACGTATCTGGTCTGTCTCTTATGTCCCACTGAGATGAACAAGGTGTAGCCCCTACCCCAACTCATGGTCCCGCAGTGATAGGAGGCTTTTTATTTGTTTCCACAGTGTGCTTGTTGTTTCTATTTACTTATGGGTCAGTTTTGGTAACTGTTTTCATTGACAATTGTCTTAAAACTCAGGGCCTGGGGAGTCTTACGATGCATCAACAAGCCGTCGGGGCTGCTGTGGGACAGAGACTGCCCCTGGGGCTCATTAGCAAGGTTTTTGGTGGCCCTTGGGGTGCGCCTTTAAAGCATCCATATCCTTTTTTTTAAAGATCTATTTGTCCAGGGACGCCTGGGTGGCTCAGTTGGTTGAGCAGCTGCCTTCGGCTCAGGTCATGATCCCAGCGTCCTGGGATCGAGCCCCGCATTGGGCTCCTTGCTCGGCAGGGAGCCTGCTTCTCCCTCTGCCTCCATCTGCCAGTGCTGGCTCTCTCTCTCTCTCTCTCTCTCTCTGACAAATAAATAAATAAAATCTTAAAAAAAAAAAGATCTATTTGTCCATTTTAATAAGAGCATGCACACATGAGCAGGGGTAGGGACAGAGGAAGGGCGAGAGTCTTAAGCAGACTCCCACTAAGCAGGGAGCCTAATGCTGGACTCGATCCCAGGACCCTGGGATCATGACCTGAGCTAAAGGCAGAGGCTTAACTGACTGAACCACCCAGGCGTCCCCAAAGCATTTTTTTTTAAGATTTTATTTATTTATTTGTCAGAGACAGAGTGAGAGAGCGAGCACAGGCAGACAGAGTGGCAGGCAGAGGCAGAGGGAGAAGCAGGCTCCCTGCCGAGCAAGGAGCCCGACGTGGGACTCGATCCCAGGATGCTGGGATCATGACCTGAGCCGAAGGCAGCCGCTTAACCAACTGAGCCACCAAGGCGTCCCCCCCAAAGCATTTTTGATCCAAATCGAAACTATTGGGTTTTGATAGATTTTAAAGTGTTATTCTGGGGTGCCTGGGAGGCTCAGCCATTAAGCATCTACCTTTGGCTCAGGTCATGACCCTGGGGTCCTGGGATGGAGCCCCATATCGGGTTCCCTGCTCAGCGGGAAGCCTGCTTTTCCTACTCCCCCTGCTTGTGTTCCCTCTCTTGTTGTGTCTCTCTCTGTCAAATAAAAAAAATTTTTTTTAAGTGTTATTCTTTCCTTTCTTCCTTATCTGTAATTAGATATTCATGCTTAGTCCTAAATTCAGAGGATCACTTGTTTTTCCTGGTTAGATAAGTGTTGCCTAGTTTACAAGATTAAGGAGAAAAAATAGCCTCTGGATGAACTTACCACCTTTCCTTTCAAAAAAAACAACTGGGGGCGCCTGGGTGGCTCAGTGGGTTAAAGCCTCCACCTTCAGCTCAGGTCATGGTCTCAGGGTCCTGGGATCAAGCCCCGCATCAGGCTCCCCGCTCGGCGGGGAGCCTGCTTCCTCCTCTCTCTCTGCCTGCCTCTCTGCCTACTTGTGATCTGTATCTGTCAAATAAATAAATAAAATATTTTTAAAAATCACAACTGATTATTCATTGTTATTCATATTATTCTTCCCTCCTCTTTTCCTTAGTGTTTTCCCCTCTGCCGCTCATATATGAAGTTAAGTACTCAATTTTTCTTTATTCTTTAGTAATAAATACACTTTGTATAATGACTTTGTTTTCATTATTGCTGAGGTATTGAAATGTAACATTCCATTCTGTTTTCTAAGCATTTCATAATTGCTACTTGTTTTCATTCTAGTATAGTTAATACACAGTATTATAATTGCTATAATTTTTTTTCTTTTACCTTATAGTTATTAGGATCCTGCTTTCTTAAGATTTTCAAGTCATTGGATTAAAAAAAAATATTTTATTAGGCTTGGAAAATGAGCCCATCTGGTTTCTACTTTGGTGAGTTTCTTATTAAAATTTTCTTTGTAGTCCAACACAGACCGTGTCTGACACAGCGAAAAAAAAAGGTGCAAGGTTTACAGAAACTAGATTGTAATGTAAATGTGTTAAATTTTATTATTAATTTTATTATCGAGGCCCTTTATGTTCTTGTTTCTTGTGTGTCTTCGTCTTCTGTGAAGCCGAGGGAAGCGTATCAGTGCCCCTCACTGCTCTTCTTTCATTTCTTCCTTTTTTCTCAAACACACAGAGATGTGGTGATATTTGTTAACAGTGTAGCTCGCTAGAGGCTCAGGCCTCCATAAAAGGTATTTCACAAGCAAAATTTCTATTCCTGCTGTCTCCACTGTTTTACCCTGGAACACTGCCGTTTTCCTGCAATCCCTGTTTTTCTTCACATTTTCCTGATTATCTTTGCCTTGACTTTAGCATCTTAGCAACTCTCTTTTTTTTTCCCAGACTTTATTTATATATTTATTTATTTGAGAGAGAGAGAGAGAGCATGCCTGCAAGTGGGGGGGAGACCTGAGAGGCAGAGGCAGAGGGAGAGAGTCCCTGGCAGACCCCCTGCTGAGCTCGGGGCCCAACCCAGGGCTCAATCTCGTGACCATGGGATCAGGACCAAGAGTCAGAGGCTCCACCGACTGAGCCCCCCAAGTGCCCCTTAGCAGTCTTTCTAAGATTACTGGGGTTCCCTGGCTCCCAGGAGCTTTGTTGTTGATGTTAGTACACAGAGTTTTCATTTTCCAGTGGGAATTACGGCCGTGAGAGCTGTTCCGCGGGGGGTGGGAGAGTCCCCACGGATCCTGTGTATCAGATTCTTACGGGCGCATTCCTGTGAATCCCAAAGCAGCAGGATCGTGAGGTTCATAGTTTTCTGTTGAATTAAGTTTTCCTTTGCTGCGCTTTGCACCCTAGGTTGCCTCGTCAGCTAATGAAGTTTGACTTTAAATAAGCGAAAAACATACAACCACCTGTGGGTTATTTATGAACATTGTCCCATCGAGGGGGGATCGCTCCTGCCTGAATGCTGGTGTCCCCCTCAGATTCATAGCTTGACATCCTGACCTCCTCCTGTGGGTGTTTGGAGCCCCATGAATGAGACGAGTTCCCCTACACAGGAGACCCCACAGGGGCCGCTCACCCGTCCCCACGTGAGGACACAGCAGGAAAGTGGCCGTCTGTGAACCAGGAAATGGGTCTCCACCGGACACGGCATCTGCTGGCCCCTTGAGCTCGGATTTCTAGCCTCCAGGACCGTGAGCAATCAATGTTTTAGTCCACCTGGCCCAGCTGCCCGGATGGACCGAGACAAGGATGAGGCCAGAGCTCCCCAGACACTCTAAGTTACCAGTTAGGGACCTATCTAACAAGTGACAAGTCCCCTGGTGGCCGAGGGGCCTCCCAGAATCAGGTTCAGAGCAAGGTTGGCCGCCAGCACCTGGGTGTGCTCCTCTGCTCAAGGCAACGCATCTCGGACGAGGACTCGGCCTCCACCTGCACGCCCTCCTCTGTGAAACGGACGTCTGGGCGGCACCCCTCCTCGGGACCACTGAGTGTGCTGGTTTGCGCAAGCGCGTAAATGCCCGGCAGGTGGCAGGTGCTGGGTGAGCGTGACCGCGGCCAGCTGTCCCTCACGCTCTCCTTCCTCTTCCCTGCCAGCTCTCGCCCAGGCCCCTGGAGCCACACACAAAATCATCTGAATTAATTCAGCTGCGCACAAGAGGCATTTCTCAGAGCAGCTCCTATGGTCCGGGTACCGTCTTACTACTTGCTGGAGGGTCCAGAACGATGGCGGGAGATGGACATGTAAACACGGGGTGCTGTGCGTAGTACTTGACAACAAACTCAAAGTAGTAAAACCGTCGCTCTAAAGCAGTGTTGTGCATGGGAGAGCCACACAGAGAACGGGCAGCTACGCTGCAAGGACGGGGTGGGGGGGCTCTGCAGGAGGAGAGGTGCCCGTGGACAGACTCTGGGCTGCGTGGTGTCGGACCTGGATTTGCAGGCAGGGAGACAGCACGTGGGGAGGCCAGGGCAGGTCCAGGCCACCTCACGCCCTGCACCTGCAAGTGTCTCTCCAGGAAACGCCCCTGCCTCTTCCTGGAAAGCCCAGCTCAAGCCTCACCTTCCCCAAGGAGCCTGTCCCAGCCTCTGCGGCTCACCTGCTCTGCCCCCTGCTCTGTGTAGAGCCCCGTGCGGAGCGAGCGGGTGTCGGGAGCTCGGACAGACCGGACAGACTGTCCCCGCAGACCGTCTCCCCCCGGAACACACACCTGTAGGCGTCTGCCCCCCCCCCGCCCCCAGCCGCGCAGTGTGGGGTGCAGGCAGTGTCAGGTGCACGGTGACGGGTGGCCCATCGCTCAGACAATCAAATAATTAATGCAGGGTCCCACCACCCCGGCCACAAGAGCCCGTTTCCCACCGAAACCCCCTTTAGTCTCTGAAGAGGAGGGATATGTCTTTGGGGGGGCTCACAATCCACGCTGCCCTTCAGGAATCTGAGGGAGCGGAAGGGACTTGGCTTGTGCTTACAAACCGGCTGGGGACAAAAGGGAAAGGGAGCGGAAACCTGGCGGAGGCGGCCCTCACTGCCGGAATGTCAGAGCCACCGGAGTCGAGCCCATCCATCTTGTTTTATTGTAAGAGTCCGCGTCGGCCTGCGAAGGCGGCCGGAAACTGATGGATGGTTTCCCTGTCTTCACCCAGCACCCCGGCTGCCTGGGAAACCAGATCTCAGAGGAACAGGGAGAGGAAATTAAAACGCCTTTCGAGGTTTTTCAGTAACGGCTGGTGGGGTGCGGGGGGCGTTTGGGGGCTCTGGGTGCCAGCTCGCTTACGCTTAGTTTTTACCACATTTTTATAAGCAAATCCGTACTGAGCCATCACAGTAAGTCTTCAGGGAAGCAGTGAACCGGTCCACAGACCAGCTGCACCTTAACGGGCCGCATCCCTGCCCAGGACACTCCACACCAGGGGACAGATGTGTGGGCATCCCGTGTCCTCCCGGCGGCAGGAGCCTGTGGGGGAGACGGACCCGAACCCAAATACCTTGTCCCCACAGTGTGGCTGATAGGACTGTCTCCCCTGGTTTGCACGTGATTTTTGTTACCTTTGAAGAGCAGTAATTCTAGTTTTTAATCGACCTTATCCTTTATGGGTCCCCCCATCATTGGTTACATATGCATTTCTGTTGCCTTTTAATTATTTATGGTCGAACTTTTTGAGATCTCAAATCCAACTGAAATTCATTGCAGCGTTTGGTGTGTGTGAATGACACGCCTTCCTCTTCTAAGGGACTTTGACTTTGCAAACATTACAAAAACCCCTTTCTGTGAACGCCTGGGTGGCTCAGTTGGTTGGACGACTGCCTTCGGCTCAGGTCATGATCCCGGAGACCCGGGATCGAGTCCCGCATCGGGCTCCCAGCTCCACGGGGAGCCTGCTTCTCCCTCTACCTTTCATCCTGGCTTATGATCTCTCTCTCTCTCTCTCAAATAAATAAATAAAATCTTTAAAAAAGTAAATAAACATACTTACTGCCACTACGTGCTGTACGGATGGTCACAATGGCAAAATTGGAGTTACACAGGTTTTACTGCAATTAAGATAATGAGTCCCCTTATCCTGTTTCCCACTCTCATGCTCCCCCAAGGCTACCAGAGAACATTTTCATGAATTTCATCTTACATGTTTACAAACATACATATGGAACTATGAGAAATTTAAGGTGTTTCGTGTTTTCTAAAAATATCCCTTCAAAGTAACATTCTGCATGAAACTTCATGTTTATTAACATCGTTTCCTTGTGTCTGTGTTTAAATTGCTGAATAGATACAATGTCTACTTATTAAGATACATTGTATTCACTCATTTTATTCATGGCTGTGGAGGTGCTTCCCAATTTTGTTTCTGTTTCTAACAGTCCAGTAGGGCGGCCACTTGCCCACAGAACAGGTGCCAAAGATTCTCTGAAGTGTTTGCGGGGGACCGAGCTGCGGGGTCACGGTGACCGCGGGCAGCTATCCTGAGTCCTGTGCATTTGCTCGGAGCACCGCCACACGAGCCACGCGCCTGCCGGACGGTGTGCGGGCGCCGGTCTCCCTGCTGCCCACCAAACCCGCTGCTGACAGTAACGTTTGTTGCCTCTCTGATGGGTGTGACATGCTGTCTCGTTTTTATTTTAATTTGCTTTTCCTTGGTTACTAATGAGCTTACGTGTATCTTCATGCTTTTATGAGTCTGGGCACTCTCCTCCTCTCCTTGTTTGCTTGTTTTTTTTAAATTTTAGGTGGTTTTTGTTGTTATTTGTATTTCCCCCTTTTTTTCTCTTCATTCCCTTGCTTCTCCCTTTCAGTTTTTTCCTGGTATTGTTTAATTTCCTTTTTCTCTTGATGTTATTTTCTGTTCCAGGAGTGCTAAGTTCATTCCTACCTCTCATTCTCTCTCCTCCCTACCTCTCTCATGGTTATAATTTCCTCTGTCTTATTTTTAGCTTCTGTATCTCTGAGTTTTTTTCTTTATAATATGTATTATGAATCTTTAACTAACTACTTTGTGATCTCAAAATATTACCTATAAAATGTTGGCTCTTGTGTGTTTATATTTTATGACTTAGTATGTGATTTTTTTTTTTTGTTTTTTTCTCAAAAAGAAGTAAAATTTCTGTTGTTTAGCCTTCTGGCTGTGTGATCATTTGTTACGTCAGCCTGATAAAACTACGTGCACACTTAGTCTGTGCCGCCAAGTGTATGAGCCCCTATGACGTGTTCCTGTGCCCATTTTGTGAGTAAGGAAATTGAGTCTCAACGGAAGTGAATGGCTTGCCCTAGATCAACAGCTTGAAACCGGTGATACTAGAAATTAAAATCTGTTTTGACAAGAGCTGGCAAGGATGGAGAGAAAGGGGAACCCTCATGTACTGTTGGTGGGAACACAAGCTGGTGCAGACACTCTGGAGAACAGTCTGGAGGTTCCTCAAAAAGTTGAAAATAGAGCTACCCTATGACCCAGCATTGGCACTACTGGGTATTTACCCAAAGGATACAAAAATACACGTGAAACCTGATGTTTATAGCAGCAATGTCCACGATAGCCAAGTATGGAAATAGCCCCAGAATTGACCAACAAAGGAATGGATACGGAAGATGGGGTGTCGACATCTGTATCTATCTACAATGGAATATTACTCAGCCATGAAAAGAATGAAATCTTAACAACATGGAGAACATGGATGGTCTGTAGAGTATTATGCAAAGCGAAATAAGTCAGAAAGACAGATACCATATGATCTCACTCATATGTGGAATTTAAGATAGAAAACAAATGATCATGTGATAAAAAGACAGAGAGACAAGCCAATAAACAGACTCTTAACTCTAGAGGACACACTGCTGATGACCAGAGGGGAGCTGGGCGGGGGACAGGGGAAACAGGGGATGGAGATTAAGGAGGGCACTTGTCTTGATGAGCACTGTGTGATGTATGAAAGTGTTAAATCACTATATTGTGTACCTGAAACTAATGTTACACTGTATGTTAGCGTCACTGGAATGAAATTAAAATTAAATCTGTTTCCAAATTACATGCTTTCCCCTCTATATCCTGCCTCCTAAGAAATTGGAAGAAATTCAGATTCTGGTTCCTTTAAGTGGAATCTGCTTTCAGTTCTTTGCAAAGGTGGAACATTATTTCAGTTGCTCATGCTGTTCCATGCATCAGTTCATGCTGTTCCACATATCAGTTGTTCATGCTGTTCCCTGCACCACTGCATGCTCTTCCACATCAGTTTTCATGCTGTTCCATGTGTCAGCTCTTTGTGCTGTTCCATGCACAGTTCATGCTGTTCCCTGCACCAGGTCAGGCTGTTTCATGTGTCAGCTGTTCATGTTTTCCATACAACGGTTCATGCTGTTCCATATGTCAGTTGGCTGACACCTTTGGCTTTGATACCTATAGGAACCCACTTCCTATAAACATCAAGGACAGCATGAGCCCCCCTGTGGCTCTGGTTTGGGAGTGACTCCCTCCCCCTTCCCACATATGTCTCATCCCACATCTGGTTCATGGCCGACACTCCTCAGATCCCAGTCTTGGCTCCATCTGTGCTGGGAGCCATTTCAGATCCCCACCATTGCCCTCCCAGCACCCTGAATTCCCTCTCCCCATCCTCCCTTTCTGTCCCTTCATTTCTCAAGCGAGGAATGGTGTGCCTCCTTACGTGATTATCCCAAATAGTCTCCACCCCCAATCTGCAAACCGTGCAGTGGTCTGGACCGTTTCTCCTTTTGGGGAGCACAGAGCCTGGCACGGGGCAGGAACACCCCAAGCTGTTGAACAAGGGGCTGACAGAACGAATGAGCACAAGGAGGCTCTTTCCCCATCCAGACTTACTTGGGGGATATGCCCAGTCCCACCGTGGGCAGAGCCCTCTTGAAGTAGCAAGAGTTGGATCTCCAAATGTCACCTCCAGAAGGTGGAGAACAAGCAGCACCAAGCCTGGGGTCCTCGGGCCTGGACTGGAGACACAGCTCTCCCTCCTTCCCCCCTGGGTGAGAAACCCAAATGCTCTGGGCCCCCCTGTCCTCACAAGGAAAAGGAGGACGTTGGATGGTCTTGTCTGGGGCTCCCACCTTCGGCGATTCTGTGCCTTCGCTGCACACGGTGCCTCCCGCTACAGGCAACCATGGCGACCACTGTGAAAGAGCAAGGGGCCACGGAAGTTCTAGGAGGACTTGCTCACCTGCACATCGCAGATCACAGCCCGGGGGCCCCGAGGTTCCGAGCGCATGGGGCTGCGGACAGGGGTGAGCTCCTGGTGCCAGAATCGAGAGAAAGAGAAGCCCAGAGCCTCAGCCAGCTCCAAAGGCCAGAGCAAGGATGATGCAGGCCAGCCTCTGGGGTCTGGGGCCCCAGGATTCCCTCACTCAACCGTCCCTCTACCCCCGACTCCATCCAGGCCGAGTGGGTGCCGGAGAGCCCGCGGCCATCCCGCTATGATGCAGTGTGCCGGCCACCTCGACGCATTGTCACAGGCACAGACACGGAGGTGCGGCCTAGACAGAATGATTCTGCCTCGGGAGGGAAGACCTGCGAACCCTCGAGTCTCACAAACATGGGCTCGTTAGGGGGTACAATGGCTAATGAATTTAATGCGGGTGATTGTGACTTCATGCACACCGACAAAACAACCTGAAGCTCTGGTACACACATATCAGTGGCTCTAGATCTCCCGGGAGCCTCCCAGAGTGAGGCGTCCCTCTGTGCTCTAATACAAGAGATTGGGTTTCAGAGCAAAGGGGGTCTTTGAGTCCTTGCCTAGCCCACAGCAAAGCCACACCGTCACCTTCCCATGGCTCTCCCCTAACCACAGATTAGATCAAGAGCCCATCGGGGGGGAGGAAAGCGCCTCACACCGATACAGAAGACGCACGTCCAGAGGCAAGTGCGCTGAAGTTGGGGAGCTGGCTTGGAACACAGCATGTCGGCTTAGGAAGCCGCAGCCTGTCCTAAGGCACTGGGAGCCCAGGGCTTAGAGCCTGGATGAAGGTAGTGATCTGGGGCCATCCACGGACCTCGCAAGTAGGAAGGAGGGCATGAATGAGAGCCTCAGAACCCCTGCTTCTGCAGCCGGGTCTGACCGAGGAGTGCAGGCAGCCAGGGGCGCTGTTGGGAGGGGCTCCCACAGCTGAGTCACACTTCACCAGAATGGTGTAGCCCCAGGGAGGTCTGTCTCTTAGCCATGTGCCTGTCATCACTGAGCACACCCTGAGCAGACGGGCAGGGGGATCTGGGGCACGGATGTGTCATTTGACCTGGGCTGGGGGCTGGCACGTGTGAGCTGGTTCCTCTGGTCTCCCGAAAAGTCCGAGTGCCTAGCCACAGCAGGCCCATGCTGCGCGTGCCATAACCGGGAGGAGCTACGGGCTGTTCTCCTGTTCGGATGGTCAGGGGTCCCTGCTCTCCACAGCCCCACACTCCCGCTGTCACTCGCTGTGGCCACCTTGCTGGTCCTGGTGGGCATCTGACTTTCCTTCTGTTCCACCTGGGCATGTGCCATGAGGTCCGCAGGGGCACGGTGCGGTCCCCTGCTGCTCAGGAGTCTGCTGGACACAGCCGCCTTCCTCGCTCGCTCGATAAACTGCGCCATTCTGGGCTGGGCTCTGCCTGTGCTGGGAACCGAAAGGCGGGGCATGGAAGACCCTGTTGTGTTCTTAAGAGGGTACAGTCTCGGGGGTGGGGGGAGCACGTGAACGGATGATTGAAACCCAAAGTGATTACCGTCAGAACCCAGAAGCCGTGGGTATGAAGTGATTAACCTCTAATGTGCCGCCCCGGTTGGCCAGAGTCTGGTCAGCCGTGCTCCGCTCGCAGTCCTGGGGCTGCACACCTGGCTAGAAGCCAGGTTCCTTCCTTCGGAGGAAAATCTCCCTCGTTGGTCCAGCAGGATGAAATCCGCGGAACACAGCCACAAAACGCTGGCCCTGATACAGAGTCCGCGCGGTCCCAGTGCTTTAGAGACAAAGGCTGGGGCCCGTTTGCATCTGGAGCCAATCACGAGGGCAGATGAAGACTCCAACAGAAGAGTTCAAGGGCAAGGTCAGAAGCGGCAGGGTGGCAGGACACAGCAGGCTGGTGCGGCCGGCCCTGCCCCACCCGGCTCCCAGGGTCGGTTTCCATAATTTAGGGACCACAGGGCTTTGGCGGCAGGGCCGGTGTGTACACTCCACAAAACGTGTGTGAAGCTCACAGTGCAGCGCCTGGCACCTGGCTCCTGGCAGCCGCTCCACCGCTGTGGTCTCCCGCCCCTCCCCGAGCTCACGAGGCAGCGGCCGAACTGGGTCCCTGCCAGCTCCGCGCTGGGACCATGCAGGACCACGGACAGCGCCACACCAGCTGCCTCCCCGGACACGGGCCTTAGGGTCCTGACATGGGCCTGCCTTGACAACACTCGGCAGAAAAGCCAGAAAGGTGGAATCCATCCTCGGGCCACGTGGCCTGTCAAAGCCGATGTGTCCCCTCCTCGGTTTCCCCATGCATGACAACACTGCGCAGGGACGGGGTCCATGTGAACGAGAGCACGGCTCCCACCAGCTCAGCCCATCAGCACTTCCTGCTCTGCATCTCTCATATTATTAAAGCAGATATCAAGGGCCATTAGCAGCCCCTCGAAAGCACAACGGTGTGCTCAGCCTTGGAGAAAGGTTGTGTAATTAACTCAAGCTCACTGGGACGGAAGGCATGAAGCACGAGACCGCGGAGCCACAAGAGGAAGGACCGTCAGCAGCGCCTTCTTCGATGTTTGTAATTAGAGTCCGGCTCCGACCGGCCTCCCGGGTGCCCAGCGCTTCCCCCAAGTCGCAGATGGGTCCCCACGTCATGCTGCAACAGCCCGGGCACGGGAGCCATGGCCGTCCCCGTTCCTACCGCAGAAAATCGTGACAGCCCAAGGTCACAGAGGTACTACGCAAAGTCTCCAGGATCCTACAAGACAAATGATTGGCATGTTTGCCTAACTTTGGGGGCCCGCCTCCCCCAAATCTATTTGGGAATCATAGTCTCTGTGACTATTACCAGTAGTAGAATAACCTGGAATGGAGGTTAGGGGGTGAATAGGGAGAAAGATGGGAGCGCATCTGGGAAATTAGAAGCCTACGTTGTAAGTGTCATCGAACCACCAAAGGGAATCACATTTCTCTTCACTCTGATCTGAAAAGCCTTACCAAGGTTTTCAGTGCATTTATTTTCTTGTGGTTTCATTGGACTGGAAAATTTTTCCCCTAAACCTCCTTTGCTGCCTGGAAAATATTCTCTGTTCTTGAAGCCTGCTCTCAGGCACTGTCTTCTTCAGGAAGCCCTCCCAGGTTGCCCCTTTCATTTTCTTCCCTGCCCCGGTCTCTGTCGGAACGCTCGCCTCACACATAACTAGTCCCGGAGGTCCTCCCGGGCCACAGCCACGGCCTACTGTGCCCCATGCCCCTTGCCCTCCGGGGTGGGGGGTGTGTGTCAGAGACCCCCAGCTACAGTGCATGAAGCCATCAAGTCTGGGCTCCTGAGCCAGACCATGGGCCTAAATCCAGGAGCTGTTAGTCAGCCTCAGGGAAACCCATGTCCTCCTGAACCAGAACCAGAACCAGAGCACGGGGGAGCCCTGAGCTGTCGACCCCGGGGCCTCATCCCTGAGCGTGTCGTCTTCCTCAGCAGCAGGGGAGAGACTCGCATCACTTGGGGCCTCTGTTCGGGTGACTTGGTTCCATCTCCTTCAGACCGCAGGGGTGGGCACACACTGGGTGTTGGTTATTGGAACAGGTCAAGTCAGAACAGAAGAGAGAAGACAGGAGCTGGGGGAGGAAGGAACCCCACAGCCGAGGTCTCTCCTCCCTCACCGACATCTGTATGAAGGTCAGCAAGGAGTCCTGGAGTGCAAAGAGCCAGGCAGACGTGGACCATCTTGGAGACGGAAACGAGATGCGAGCGGAGGCCACCATCAGACCCCCAGCCTCGGGGTCTGGCCGAGGTGCTCCCTGGCTGACCGTCAGCGCCTCTCCCGGCCTGTGGGCTTTCGGGGCGGGCGGAGCACCCAGGGTTAGTGTCCGGCCCCCCAGGAGCCTTCACAAGGGACCCAGGCCCTGGGGTGCAAGCCCCTTGCTCCGTGTCCCTCCGGACAGTGCTCCCACTTGTGTCCGCCATGGCTCTGGAGCTCACCGTCAGGGTCAGTCACCCCTGAACCCCAGCCGTTGCGCCTGCAGGCACCCCGCCACCGCGTGACCCTCCCTGTGTCACTTCCCCACTGAAATGACCTCCAAGAGGCGATTTCGCTGCTCCTTTCCAGTCTGCCTTGGGGAAACCTGAGCCAGCACGTGGGCAGGGCACTGGGCGATGGCGACACTGATCACTCGCCCTGAGGCCTTGTCTGCACTGGCGGGAGGACGCTCCCAGACGCCCGGCCCGTGCTCTTATCAGCCACCGGCCAGACCTCAGTTCCCCGAGTTTCTGAGACAGATTGGCGGTCCCGACGGCCAGGACGCTGTGTAGACGCGTGCTTTCTCATTTGCACTTGGCCTTCTATATTTAAACACACGTCTCCCGCGGCTGCTGGAGGGGCCGGCAGGGAACTGATCTCAGCCGCTTTGAGCCGTGGCGCGCCAGCAGGGCTGGCTCTGGGTGGAGTCAGGATCTAGGTCCTTGTCTGGTTCCCTTGTTAAAGAATTGCTTTGATACACTGTCCCAACCCTTCTAGGGGTATCTCTAAGGCCTGAGATCATTTTAAAGGCTTCATGTAACATTTATTAGTTCTATTTGCTTTTATTAGCAGAGAAGAAACCTAAAAACACACCCTTGGCTACACACAGGGTGAGGGCTCTTCAGGGTCCCTGGGCCACTCAGGCCAACACCAACAGGGCCCCGGGACATGTCCCCTCCTGCCACTCACCTCCCTCCGCCTCCTCCTGGCTGGGGGGTAGGATTGGAGCTGTTCAAACAAACGTAATATTTGCTAATTAGTTTCTAATTCAAAAAATCCATGTTGATTGCAGTCATACCCTAAACCTTAGCGGAGAAGGCGGAGGCTTAGCGAGAATTCACTCGTGCCTCTTACTCCCTACCCCTGGGGATTCCGACCCCCTTCTCCTGCTTTCTGACAGTTCCCAGGGGCATAAACCCTCCATTAAACTCAGCTCTGGTTTCCTGCTTTTCCTCAGACTGACAAGGTTCCCTTCTACTTCGAGTTGTCCAAACGTTTTTAACATAAACAGATACCGAATTCCATCAAATGCTTTTTCTGCGTGTATTTGGAATGATCCTATCCAAAGGTCACGTGACCTCTCCTTTATTAAAGTGGGAATTATAATGATTGACTTTTGAATGTCAGATCAGCTGTGCATTACTGGAATAAAAAATACTTTTTGTGTACATCATTGAACTTGGACTGCTGCATTTTATTGAGGATTTTTGTGCCTATATCCCCAAAGAGACTGGCTTATATTTCATTTTTCTGGAAAGGCTCCCCCTAAGTTTTCTATCCCATTTTAACCAGCCTAACAAAGTAGGTTGGAATTCTTTGGACCCAGGCTTGGATTCTCTTTCTGCAAAATCTTTGTTTCTTTTGAGTCTGTTTATATGAATTGGGTTTTCCAGGAATTTGTCTGTTTTGAGTGTTTAAACTTATTGCCGCCACATTCTTCAAATAACCTTTTGGGATTTTTCTTAGTGTTTGTGGGATCTTTGGGGATGTCCCCTTTCTCATCCCTGATTCTGGTACTGTGTGTTTTTGCCTTCTGCCTTGAATAGTTCTTCCATGGGGTCAAGGGCGTATTGATTATCTCTGCTGTGTAACAAAATGCCCTGTCTCCAGGGCCTGAACTAGAGCTTCTGTGTGCAGGAATGGATTCTGGGGATGGCTTAGCCATGGCTTTGGCTCAGGATGTCATCTGAAATCCGTTATCCGAAAGCCCGACCGGGGCTGGAGGGTTTGCCTCCCAATGAGCTCACTCGCATGCCTGGCACACTAGTGCCGCCTGCTGGCCAGAGGTCCCAGTTCCTAGAAGCCTCCGTTCTGTACCACGTGAGCCTCCGGGTGAGGTTGCTAGAGGTCTTCACAACGCGGCAGCTGCTTCCCCCGGAGGGAGGGGTCTGAGTGGAAGCAAAGCCCTGAAAGACTGGCCTGGACACCCCACATCGTCACGTGCCCTACACTTCTCATTAGAAGACCCTCGGCAGTGAGGCTGCACTCAAAGGGGGCAGAACCGGGCTCCCCCTGTGTGAAGATTGTCGAAGATCTGTAGACACATTTTAAAGCCACGTCAAGGGTTATCAATTGTGTTCATCTTTTCAGAAACCCATTATTTAGGTTTGTTGTCTCCATTATAGGTCTGTCCTCTCTTTCATTAATTCCCATTCTTTCTTTCATTATCCCCTCCCCCTCCCGTATCCTCCTATGTGGTCAATTCCCTGCATCAAGTTCATCCTCTTGGACCCAGATATGGGTCCTGTACTCCTTTGAATGTTTGGGGGAAAAAACAAAGGAAAGAGACCGGTGACACACAAAGCCCTCTCTTCACTTGCACACTCACACTTGCACACTCATACACTCGCACACTTACACACACTCGCACTCGCACACATTTTGCTGATTGTTGACAGTTCGGGAGGGTCACAGACTCCCTGAAGCTCGTCACTCGTGGACCTCCGCCTGTACTGTATGGTTGCCACGTCGGTCGAATGTGAGTTCTCAGCGGTGTTTTTCCGACGTGCTACCTTGCGGCCCTGACTCAGCCAGTCACTCGCACCATGTGCTGCTGACACCGAAGCCCAGACTCCTGCTCCAGCTGGCCCACTCCAGGGAGTCGGCCCAGGGCCCTGGCCCCAGAGCGTCCCCATTCCATCTGTCGCCAGAGCCATAACCTTGGCAGACGAGCTTTCCGGGTCCTCCACGTGGGCTGCAGCCCTGGCATTTTGCCCGGTGGCTGCCTGGATGCTGCCAGGAAATGTTCCTGAGAAAGGTCACCGCTCAAGGTCACTCTGTGCCTTCAGGGCATCAACACGAGGACTTCCGCTGCCAGATTGCCTTGACCACTTGGAAAGTGTAGCTTTTGGCTCTGTACTGGGACCGACGTTCACCTTGCTATAACCGTCAGCTGTCTTTGGGGTCTGAGTGATCCCCGTGATCCCTGAGTGATCCCTCTGCTTTCCTGTGGTTGAGCACCCACGGCCACAAAACTGGTCCCAGCGGGAAGCTTGGCTGGAGGAACTGCTGTTCTTTCTCTTTAACAAAAAATAAAAAAAAAAAAGTATTTATTTGATAGAGAGAGACACAGCGAGAGAGGGAACACAAGCAGGGGAGTGGAAGAGGGAGAAGCAGGCTTCCCGCTGGGCAGGGAGCCCGATGTGGGGCTCGATCCCAGGACCCCGGGATCATGACCTGAGCAGAAGGCAGAGGCTTTCACCCACTGAGCCACCCCGGCGTCCGGAACTGCTGTCCTTGTGTCATGAAGTTTTCTTTCGAAAATATCAGACTTGTGAATTTTTCATCTCTTTCACTCCTACATTAAATTTCCTGGCAGCCATTCCACCACCAAAGCTCCAGGAAGGGAGGGCACTGGCCTCTAGAGGTCCAGGGTATTGGAGCTGCCTCCCTCCGACGAGGAGAGGAGGTGGAAAGGCTCCCATTCCAGCCCGAGAGAACTGTGGGGGGAAGAAGACAGAGGCCGAGAAGCAAGTAGGGTGTGTCCCAACTCTCTCTCTCCCAGTGGAAACAAGGAGGTCGCCTTAAGGGTTCCTCAGCTCCTGGAGGGGAAGGACAGTGTCCAGTGTTTCCTGGTCCCCCTCCAAGATCACAGAAGCTGACGGTGTTGGCTGGAGGCTTAACTGGGCCACAGGGGGCTGTTGCTGCAGTGTGGTCGGGGGCGCTGTGGCTTTGCAATGTATGGCCAGGAACCGACTGGGCGTCAGCACTGGATGTCAGGGGACATATGGCCCCAGAGACAGTTGGGTTGGACTCAAGGCAGCAGAACTTCTGAACCCAGACAAAGGCCTTCCAATTCCGATATAAGAGTTCCTGTCACCAGAAAGCTAGAAGAGCGGGGAGGGCCTAGGGAGGGGGCCTGTGTGGATCCCAGGGGTCTTTCCTGTCACCCTTAGGTCACACGAGCCACCTCTGCCTGATACTCAGACGCCATCTCGGGCATGAGCGACATGAAAAGGATACAAAACACGGAGCCTTTCTCCAGCAGGTCCTGAAACCTCTGACGAGGCTGTTTTGAATGACGAGATCAGATTGCATTTCCTTACAGCAACGGTGGTTTTAAGAGAGAAGCCGTGTTTTCTTTGCGAATCTGTCGCTTATGAGTTTGTAAGGCTGAAACGGGGCGATAGGCAAAGATGCCACTTGAGTGTCCAGAAGAAAGGCCATGGAGGGGGCTGGTCGGAGCTGACCCATCCTCCCGGTTCATCCCCACAGGAATTGGCCTCAGCGGTGGGGAGAGATCTGTGGAGAGGAGTCTCCCTCCATGGGAGGATAACGGCCTCAAGAGAGCACTCACCTGGCTCTGCCCCCAGACACGTCACTGTGAAGTCCCCACACACCCAGTCCCTCCCGACTGACGCCCTCCTTCCCTGCAGAGCTGGAATCTGGGAGATGCTTCTGGCTGGGGCTCTGATGGGGCAAGTCCAGAAGCTTTCCTGGCTTCTGGGCTATCAGCGGGGATTGGGACACACGCTCCCCTAGTGCCTGGGGCCACAGAAGGAGCTGGTAAAGGCAAATAGGGACCGAAAAGTGCAGGTTCTGGGCTCCCCCAGCTTCCGAATGCCTCCCCGATCCCGAGGCTGACAGTGACCGACTTCAGGCACATCCATGCGCCCCTGCTTCTCTGCACCGGGAAGACCCCGGGGGAAAGAAAGTGTTCGAGTGCAGCCTCAAAGCCAGGCTTTATGGGACATTCTGGAAAAATTGTACAAACCTGAAGCTTAAAGTGAGCTTCCTGTTCCCACGTTTGCCTGGAAGTGACCTGTCGCTCCTGCTGGGTTGATGTTAGCCCACGAGGCTCCTTTTCCGAGTCACGTGTTCGGCTCTCCGTTGTGAACCAAACAGCCCCTCCTGGGCAGACGCATTAGCCAAAAGCACCCACTGTGGGTGGGCAAGGAGCCCTCCCCCACGGTCTTCCACTGGCGTCGCCCCAGGAGCAGGGCTGCCAGCTCCCCACTGTGTCCTTCCTGCCCCAAGGGGCTCTAGTGCTGGCCACGGCGGACCACGGCAGCTGGGTCAACGGAGAGGTCTGCTGCCGAAGGACGCCTGCACGTGGAGGTCTGCAGCACCCCCGTCTTCCTGCGGGGACACGGAGCCCTCGAGAGGAGCCACGAGCCCGTTCCTGGGAGGAGTGTTAGCGGAGCCGTAGCTGGAGCTCACTGCCCCTCCCCGGGGCCACCTCGGGCCAGCCACAGGAGCGAGGAGCCAGACGTCAGCAAGAACAAGAGAGGCAGGGGACGAACTGGGGGGCTCCGGGCCTCCTCTGGAGCCCAGCCGGAGACAAAACGCAGGCTGGCATCAGGGATCAGTGGGGACAGGATCCTGGCTCTGGCTGCTTCCCCTTGGGAGTGCCAGTGGACTCCCCTATCACCACCTGCGGGGCTGATGGAGCCCTTCTCCCAGCCGGCCTGGGACAGGAGGCGGGCAGCTCCCCGGCCAGTCTTTGAGGAAGGAGAACCAGGCAAGACGCAGGTTTCTCTCACTTGCTCCCCCTCCACCGCGGTGGCTCCCCGCCCCACCTTCCCCTCTCTCCGAGGTACCGAGGTACCGCAGCAGCTCCGAATCAGGTGTGCCAAAGCCACGCCCTAATGGGACCTGGGAAGACCGGTTAAGTGGTGGTTTGTTTTCCCGGTACCTCCGCCTGATGGCGCTCTTTATTGCCATTCAAGCTGCTGTCCCAAATACGCATTTCCTCCCCAACTCTCCCCTGGCTCCGACCCCAGGGCTGCCCACCCAGCCCCCGAGTCCGGGGCTCGGATGCCCACAGGGCCGTGCAGTGGGGTCCTCTCATGTGCTTGAGGCCTGGCTCAAAGGCCACCAGAAGAAATAACTCCCGCACCACGGGTCCTCGGAACACAGCCGTGTGGCCCTCAGGGTGGACGCTGGTCCCCTGATTCGGGCTCCGACTGGGCGAGGCCTCGATGACAAAGCCCCTGTGAGGTACCCACACTGCGGGGGACCCTGCTCTGTCCCCCTGCCTCCCCACCTCACTGCGGTCCATGAAAGGGAGCAAACAACCGAGCCCCATTTACAGATGGGAAAAGTGAGGCTAAACAAGGTCACACATGGGTGAATGGCCGAGCCCAGGCTTGACTGCGGGTCTGGGAGCTACACACCCCACCACAGGTGCGGATGGGGGTAAGGACAGAGCAGCATGGGTTCCGCTCAGCCCGGCGGCGAGCCAGCGCGGGGCAGGCCGGCCAGAGCCCCAGACCGCTCCGCCCAAGCACGGCAGGACGAAGCCGGGCACGGCATTCTTTCTGGGGCGGAAACCCCGGCCTGGGGCAGACACTGCTCAGGCCAACGGAGGGCTTTTGTGCCCTGACCAGATGATGGTTTAGGGATTGTTTAGGCGGCATTGGCCAACCCAGATGCCACGGCCGAATTCTGTCTCCCAGAAAGATGCTGAAGTCCCAGCCCCTGGTGCCTGGAACACGACCTTATTTGGAAATAGGGTCTTTGCGGATGATTAGGTAAAGGTGAGGCCATTGGGGCCCTAATCCAGCACGGCTGGCACTCCTGGGACAGGGAGACGCACACGCCCCAGGAACGTGAGTACGGAGTGGGAGGTCACGCAGCTGCCGGGCAGGGAGCACGGGAGTTTGCCGGCAAACCACCGAAGCCAGAAGCCAGGCAGGAGCAGACCCCCTCCGCCCTTGAGGGACCCCTCCCCGAAGAGAGCTTGGTTTGGACTTCAGCTTCCAAAATGGTGACACAGGGCATTCCTTGTTGAAGCCCCTCATGTGTGGCCCGAAGACACGAATATGCCACAGCTCCCCCACGTGTGACCCTCTCAGCTCCTGAGCCACACCTGGCCGGAAGTCCGGGTGCCACCGCCCAGCTCGAAGGGACCAACATCAATGTTCGGGGCCAGGAGAGGTCAGAAAGTCCTTGGCTGCACCCCGGACTGACCTTGTGGAATGAGGTCAGCATGAGCAGTGGGGTTCCTGGGTACAAGGAGCAGGACGTGGCCCTGGTCGGCTGCACCCTCCAGCGGGCGGGGGGGGGGGGGACGGTGGTTGTGTCCCGTGCTGTTCCAGGGACAATTAGCATACGGAGATTCATAACGGGCCACTCATTTTCTCTGCCTGTCACTGATGTCTGGGGGAGAATTAGAATTCTTAACCCTCCCTGCTCTAAGTGAAGGCACATTAAACCGTTTTGACAGCTTGGAAATGCTGCTGCGGGTTCCTGATGAGTTCTCACGTCAGGACGAATTTGCAGTCTTGCTTTTGCAGTGGACGAGGTCCCATCCCTTCTTCTCGAGCGAGGGTTGCAGATGATCTGGCTTCCGGCTTCTTCCGTGTCTACGACCGGAGGGGTGGTGCGTGGGGATGGTCCCCATGAGCCCGGGTGTGAGGTCTCGGGTCCAGAACCGCCTGACCTGCTAGGGGCCCTATTATCTTTGCTCAAGGAACCAACAGTGAGCTCTCTACGGAACACCGTGCACTCGCGGCCCTCGCCAGTCTGAGAGGAGCCTTCCAGAACACACGGGGCGCTCCTGCCTTGGACCCACTGTGGGCTGAAGGCTGGGGCAGGCGGGGCAAGAGTGCGGCGGGTGAGACCGTATCGCCGTTCTGGGTACACCCCGCTTGGCCCTCTGTGGACTGGCTCCCCGGGGCCAGTTACCCACGCTTTCCTGAGTTTCCTCTGGCTCCTCAATAATGTGGGGGGGGGGTGGCAAGAGAAACCTTAGAGGGTCTCTGCAAAGATTAAGTGAAATGCTATGTAGAACAAGTCTTTCCTCGATGCCTTCAGCACGGCGTCCGTGAGGACACGACTTCCTCCTCCTCCCTTTCCCCCCTCCCTCTCTTCAGCCGGAGAAGGTCTACAGAGCTCTCCCAGAAACACTGCCGAGCCACACACCTAATTCTACATTTTTGAGAAGTTGCATTTGTCTTTATTATTATATATTTATCTGAGAGAGAGACAGAGACAGAGACAGAGATAGTGAGAAGAGAGCATGAGCGGGGAGGCGAGGGAGAAGCCAGCTCCCCACGGAGCAGGGAGCCCGGTGTGGGGCTCGGTTCCAGGACCCTGGGATCATGACCTGAGCTGAGAACAAGAGTCAGACGCTCAACCGACTGAGCCGCCAGATGCCCCAATATGAGCGTCAGCGACGAGGTCCTTTACAGCATCTCCCCGTCCCCAGAGTGCTGCACGCCTGTGTCGCTCTCCGCACATCTCCCAGCACCCCGGCCGCATGTCAGGCCTCCGTCAGCCACGGGAGGCAGGCGCCCGGGTCAGCGAACGGCACAGCTCCAGATGCCCTCGCGACTCCCCAGGAACTTCCCCCCGTCCCCGCTTGTCCCCAGCCTCCTCCTGCTGGTCTCTGCCACCTGCAGGCGCCATAGGGGCTCAGCCCGCCCGAGGACGCCGGGAGGGACGCGAGCAGCCCGGGCGGTGAGGTCAGCCACTCTGTCCACACGCGCAGTCAGGCGGCCAGGCCTTGGCTGCGGGGCTCCAACACTCCCTGTCCCCTCCCCCATCACGCCACTGAGCAAGTGTTCCTGGCGGTGACGTCACTGTGAGCCCTGGGCTCCCATGGCCTCTCACCCCACAGACAGGCTCAGTGTCTGTGTCCCCCGGGTGCCCTCGGCGGCCTTGCTCAGAGCCCCCATCCTCCTGCGGGGGAGACCTGTGTTTGGACTCAGGTATGTCCCCTAACACGCTTGTTAAGGGTCCTAAGCCCCCAAGACCGCAAAAGGGGAGGCACTTGGAGATCGGGCTTCTCCAAGGGGATGGAGGTAACAGCCAGTCCCAACGTGGCCTGGAAATGAGAGGAGGAGACTGGGACACGCAGGGAGAGACTCGCGGGCGCACCCACAGCGGAAAGGCCATGTGGGGACATAGGCAGAAGGCGGCCATCGGCAAGGCAGAGCGAGGCCTCAGGAGACACCCCACCCACCGGTTTTCCGCCTCCAGGATGGCGAGGAAAAAAATCTGTGTCGGTGTCGTCTTACGTCGGCCCAGGTGCTCACCCCCTGCCTACGTCGGCCCAGGTGCTCACCCCCTGCCCGCGTTTCTTAAACTGGCCCTAGCCATGTGCCCGCCCTCAGCTCCCCGGGAGGGGATGCTGCCCTATCCCGCCCTGGGACCCACACTTAACTAGGCCTCACTGTGGCCCTGGCCGGCCCCACAGGGACAGGGGTACCCCCCCAGCCCCGTTCTCCATTCCTGCAACTGGAAAACGTCCTGACACTCAGAATCGGGGACTCCTTGTCCGGTCAGCCTGGGCCTCTCCCACAGGCCTGCTCTCTGACGTGTGAGAGCTCCTGGACCCAGGGGTGGCCTCGGGGCGGCTGCCTGGGGGTGGGGGGGTATGGATGCACCTGGACAGGGGGCCAGCTCCCCACAGGCGTGTCCTCCAGGCCCCTCAGGGTCCCAGGTTGAAATCCTTCTGCCCCACAGGATGGTTTTGGAGATGGAGCCTTATGGAGGTCATGAGTGGGGAGCCCTCATGAGTGCCGCCGCACCCGCAAGGAAAAGGCCCCCAGAGGACGGTGCCGGTCCCCTCACCATGGGCTCCAGCTTCCAGAACGGGAGAAGTGAAGTGCTGCAGTCAGTGAGCCGGTGTGAGGCGTTCCGTTGCAGCGTCCGGAAGGACAGGCTCACACTCCTCCCGCGGCGGCCGTCGGGCGCTGTCCGTGCCAGCACGGAGCTGGACGTCTGTGCCCCACGGCCCGGCCGGGCCTTCCCGGTGGGCCCTTCAGGACTCTGCCCACCCTCGGCTCCCTGCTTGGCTTCTGCTTGTGTCCCAAACAGGGGTTTCCCTGGTTGCTAGAAACAGAAGCCTGGAGCCAGCTTATGCTGAAGGGCGGGAGGCTGGTGTATGAAGAATTTAGGGGAATGGGGCGTACGCTCGGGGGCCGGGGTGCTGGTCCGCTGAGTTGACACAGGCTCGGCTTCTCCTCGGCAGGTGGGAAGGGGACGGGAGGCCAGTACCCTGTGCGTCCAGACGCACTTTTGGAACCGATGAACCATGAGGCGAGCTTACCCTCCAGCGTCCCCCACTAGATGTGGACCCGGTTTTCCTCCTGACACTCGTATTCCCCGTGTCCCTCCGAAGAAGCACCTTCCGTGGTTTCTCCTGGGGACGGGCTGACCAGCGCATCCCACGTCACCTGAGACTGTCACAGTTCTATAAAGTCCCACATCCCTGTAGCTCGTCCCCTCCCTCGTCCCAGGTCCCCTGGGCCAGCGCTTGCTCCCTCACGACATGCACACCCGTCTCTATCTCTGGGTTTTGGAGTCTGAGTCTCTGCTCCCGGTGGTAAATGCTTTCCTGCAACCCAGCACCTTCAGCCCAGGCGTGGAGGGGAGAAGAGGTCACGAGGGGCCTGGGGAGGGAACAGCACACAGACACCTGAGGTGAAGCATCCAGGGGCCGGACGCTGGTGCTTCCTGGTGGGCGGGGAGGGACATGAAGGCAGAAACCACTGGAGGAGAGGACAGTAAGGTCAAAGGCAAGAAATGAGACAGGGAGAGCTTCAGGATGCCAAAGTTTCAGTAAATTGAGACATTTGCCCAGGAGGCTGGTGATGAAAGGAACGGGGCATCCAGTGATGAGAAATCCAGCCATGAACGCTTGTTGGATGAATGACCAGACAGACAACGTGACCAGGCGGTGAGACCCTCAGACAAGCAGGCGTAGGAAGGGTCTGCAGCCTCAGCCCCGGGCCAGAGGGGACACAGACCGCTGGATCTCAGAGGCCAACACTGAGCTCCACGGAGGCCCAAAGGTCTGCATGCCAACACGGCTGGATTTCCCAGTGTCGCTCAAGCCAAGTCTGGTCAACTCGCTGCTGCGGTAAAGGGGATGGCAGCGCGCTGGGGTCGGGCGCGGGTCTGGGCGGGGCTGACGGCGTGGCTCCGTGCAGGGTTCTGGAGGCTTACATGGAGGCTTACATGGAGCGGACTGACAGCTCGGAACTATGGACACCATGAGGGTGAGCGAGTCTTGACAAGTAAACAGCCGTCTGGAAGGTTGTTCTGTCAGTTAGGGGAGGCCAGGTCTAGTGGAGGAGCCGTTGTCGTTCCAGTAAATGAGTTTGTAGGCAGCTCCTGGAAAACCCAATAAAGGCATTTGCACGTTCTCTCCCGGGGTTAAGGAGTTTCTGAAATAATAAAATTGTGCCAATCTCTTTAGTTTCTGATCCTGTCAAATTGTGTGGTTGGGGGGAAGCTCTTCCTCAAACTCTCCCCCACCCCCGCCGTTCAGCATGGGGACCCCGGGTCTCCCCCACCCCCCGCCGTTCAGCA
>PISX010015647.1:0-48851 GCA_004024625.1 Mellivora capensis
ATATTAAATGCAGACACTAGATTAACTGTTTCTAATTTATGCTTAATTATCATGCAGTAAAATAATATACCATTAAACATATGTTAGATTAACTTTGCTGTAAGTTCTATATAATTAGAACACACACACCTCTCCTAAGATGTTTTTAGTATTTTATTTCCTATAGAGGATGTCTGTCTACAAACAAATTGATTCAACTACTTATTCCCGGGGACTCTTCCATAATTCACATAGGGAATTTTACCCATCTCTTAAGAAGGATATTTCAGAGGGGTTAAATAAATAAGAAAGATGAATTAAACAAAGTACCTCAGGAAGAAAAGTAGAGAATTTGATGACGATTAAATAATGGATTGGAAATGGGATAAAATGGATTTGAAAAAATTGGGAATAGAGGATAGTAGTTTTGTTCATGTATATAGTAAACATTAGCTATTTAAAGGCACCCCATGTACTATTTTTAAAAAGGAAAATTAAAGGAAAAATCTTTTCCTCCCATCATGAATTATTCCTTTTTTCCTGTTTCTAGCCAATATGCTATAATCAGAGCTTCCAGGGATGGCAGCTTTGACTGAGTTATGGAAAAAGGGAAGGGGTGGCTAAATGCAATATAAACATAGTAAAACTTAACAAATATAGCTAAATATCAGAATGTCTTTGGCAAAAAAATAGTTTATAGCTACCCAGGGCCACACTATGTTTAATAGTTTGAGAAAAGTGTAAAAGTGGAAAAAAAAAATTTCTCTAATATTCCAAGACAGAAATATATTTCTTTGAATATAGAGTACTGTGTTTTTTATTTTTCAAAGTTGTGTCAATTTCCACAACTCTGTGGTTTCTATCTCATAGAATCCGAGTTCTGGATTAATGGGCGAGTGTAGGGCAGAAGGGACCCTAGGCACAAAGCAGGAGAGGATAATCCAAAGACAAATGTGCTTCTCTGGCCGGGGATCAGATCTCTCCCTCGAGGGAAAGCTGACCTCCTGCAGCAGACCAGCAGCTGGATCAGCTGCTTGCTGTACTCTGACAGATCAAGATCATAAACCAGACACTCTACAATGAACCAACTCGAGCTGCCACTCTGTGCCCTCCCAGGACTGCTTCTGATTGAAATGAATTGCTTAGAAAAAATAAAGAAATAAAAATAGATTTAAAAAGCAATACACAATGCAAATGTCTTTGTCACCGATATTGACACCGTGGCTCTAAAATTTGGGCTCGCTCTGCATCTGGCATCTTTTGAAACATATACAGAAGAACAAGAGCATGAACGTGCAGCTCCCTGTTTCACTTGGAGCAATGTAATTTACTCTGTGGGTATCATGAAAGAAAAATTAGAAAGAGATGAAGGCTTTGGATAGCCTGAGAGGCCTTCCTATCCTTCTGTTTGATTGGTTTGCTTTTCATTTTCTGAAATATAACCTGGGGCCTTATAACCAACTTGCTGTTTCAGCTGAAATATGCTCTTGTCACTAGGAAATATATTTCCAATTCCCAAACAGAATTTGCTAGACACTGGTACAATTACATTCTGAAACAACATATACATTTGACATGTTGCAAGTTAAAAGAGACATGTTCTCTCCCCTTGTGTTAAAATAGAATTGAAGCAAAATATGATCAAAGGTTTATATATAGCAACAAGGAAGTACATGGTAAAACTCTTGTTCTTCCCACAAAATTCATCTTAGGGAAATCAAATCAGAAATTACTTTCTTTCACAATAGAGATATGTTGCTTTGTGGAATTGATGCCTATGAGAACAATGGAGCACGAACTAGATTCTGCAATACGCATTTAATGGATATAGATTTTCTGACCCAGGAGATAGACTCAACAAATGTCATCAGTGACATGGGCCCAGATTTTAGTTGGCTAGTCTCTAGGAAATCTGCCTTTAAGTGTGAAGCTTTTGGAGAAACTGGACAAATACTACCTCGGCTGATCCAGTTTATAAGTTATGTTGCTAATATGTACCTTTGATATGATTTATTGAGAACAGCACTTTCCTGGTGTGGTCTTCCTCCCCCAAATCCGTAAGCTCAGTCTAAAACATCAGGTAATTCCCAACTGAGGGATATTCTACAAAGGACCTGACCATTACTCCTCAAATCAAGGTCATGAAAACAAGGAAAATCTGAAAGACCATCATAGCCAAGAGGAGCTTCGGAGAATGAGCCTAAATGTAATGTAGTGTCCTGGATGAGATCCTTTGACAGCAAAAGGACACTCGGTAAAAACTAAGGCAATACGAATAAAGCATGGACTTTGGTTAATTATAATGCATTAACATTGGTTAATTCATTGTGGCAAATACACCATATTAATGCAAGATGTTAATAATAGGGCAAAGCGGATACAGAATATATGGGAGGGAACACTGCCATCTTTGTAACTTTTCTACAAATCTAAATTTATTCTAAAATTAAAGACTTGTTATGTGAAGCTTTTATTTCTTTCATACTAATATTGTATTAATAGTGCAAAATTCATTTTACAGGTGAGAAAATAGAGGCATAGAATTAAATGGTTTGAGCCACATGGTTGCAATATATGGAGAGGAATAAATACTTGGAATCAAGGCTGCTCATTTCCAAGGGCAAAGCTCTTCTGACCATGTTTAACGGCCAAGTTTCTTAAAACTGTTTGGAAATACACTCTAACTGGCAACCGACAACAGTTTGGCTCACTAACTCACTTCCTTCAAGTATTTGCTCAAACCTCACCTCCCCCCAATGAATCTACTCTGAATGCTGCATTTCCTATGGCACAGAATTCTTGATTCCCTTTACCTCTTCTGCTATCTTTTCCCATAATGTTTTTCACACTCCAACATACCATATAATTTCTTTAGTTATTATCATGCTTGTTGTTTATTACCTGTTTTCCCTCACTAGGATATAAGTCACAGGAAATGACAACTTTATCACAGTCACTGATACAACCTGAGCACATAAAACCGTGCTTAGCTCACAGGTTTTTTATTTATTTGTCAGAGGGAGAGAGAGAGAGAGCGAGCACGCGGCAGAGGGAGAGAAGCAGGCTCCCTGCCGAGCGAGGAGCCTGATGTGGGACTCGATCCCAGGACGCCGGGATCATGACCTGAGCTGAAGGCTGCCGCTTAACCCACTGAGCCACCCAGGCGTCCCAGCACACAGATTTTTAACAAATGTCTGTTGAATGACTGAATCAACCAGTCTCAGCGCAGTCATAATTGCTGTGGAAAAGCCTTCTGTTACTGGAGCAAGGACTTTGCATTATCTCAGTTCACGTGACTCGTTCTACAGAAGTGGGAAATCATTTAATTTTTTTCCAGCCTCTTCATTTTAACTTACCTGGTTTAGATTATAATGTACCCCAACCATCTTTGCCGTATCTTAGTCATTTTGTACTTTTGACCTTGCAGTCCTCTGAGTCTTCCTCCTGAACTTACATTGCTAAAACCAACTACACACGCAGAAAAGAGGTAACAAGTGCTGGTGAGGGTACAGAGAAAAGGGAATCCTTGTGCACTGTTGGTGGGGATGTAAACTGATAGTCGTTATGGAAAACAGTATGGAGGTTCCTCAAAACTGTAAAACTAAATCACTTCTGTAAAACTAAATCACTAAATGAACTGAAATCACTCTCTTGAAGAGGTATTTGCCCCATCAAGCTCATTGCAGCATTATTTACAATAGCCAAAATATGGAAACAACTGTCAATGGATGAATGGATAAAGAAAATGTGGTTGGTACATGTAATGAAATTTTATTCAGCCTTAAAAAAAAGAAGTAAAGCCTGTCCTTTGCAACAACATGAATGAACTTGGAAGACATTATTGCAAGTGAAATAAGCCAGAAAGAGAAAAGCAAATAACTGTATGATCTCACTTATATGTGGAATCTAAAAAAGCAGATCTCACAGAAGCACAGATTAGAATGATGATTGTCAGGGGCTGGGAATGGGGGAAATGAGATGTTGGTCAAAGGGTGTAAACTCTCAGTTATAAGATTAATAAGTTCTGGGGAGCTAAAGTATAGCATTGTGACTATAGTTAATAATGTACTGTATACCTGAAATTTGCCAAGAGAGTAGATCTTAAGTATTTTTACCACTCACAAACATAAAATGTAACTAAGTAAGGTGACAGATATGTGATTAGATTGATTGTGACAATCATTCCAAATGTATACATATATCAAATCACCAATTTATATACCTTAAATATATACATTAGAAAATGATTTTATTTATTTACTTGAGAGAGAAAGAGAGAGAGTGAGCATGAGCTGGGGGTGGAGGGGCAGGAGCAGAGGGAGAAACAGACTCCATGCTGAGCAGGGAGCCTGATGTGGGGCTTAATCCCAGGAACCTGAGATCATGACCTGAGCTAAAGGCAGATGCTTAATTGACTGAGCTACCCAGGTGCCCCAAATATATAGTTTTTTAATTGTCAATTATATCGAAATAAAATTGGATATCTCAGGAGGGAGAGGAAGAAGTAAGGGGACCTACTGGAGGAGTTTGAATGAGATCCTTAAGGATGGATAGTGTGAAATCGGGGTGACTGTGGTATGCAAAGACAGTGGAGATGCAGTTTCATGAGGGAGGTACTTATTAGACATGGATGCCTGGGAGAAAATGAAGTCCTGTGAGTACACATTTAACAGAGCAAGGAAGCATATGTAGATGAAGAGGAGAATAGGTAATCGAGAACTCCATGAAAAATATCACATTTAAAAGAATGACAAAGGAGTGGATACCATTAATTAGGCCAAAATAGAAGGGAAATCAGAAAGGTTAGTTTCCTATACATCAGAGGAGAGAGTCTAAAGAATGAGATCAGCAGCGTTAAATGCTCAAAGGAGTCTATTTAGTGAGCAGTCAATGAGCCATTGGATGAATGATTTTTAGTTCTCTGGGAAATCTTATCAAGGTTGATTTCAAAATTAATGAAAAATCTAAATTGAAATGAGGAGTAGAAGCAGCTAAAAAAGTAAAAAATAATTAGAGGCTTAGCTTAAGTAACGTGTCAGTCATAACAGATGGCGGCGGCTTGAGCACAAGGAAATGCTACGGTAAGCTTTTTTAAGTAGGAAGGCAGTTTGAACAACCTACAGACAGAATGGAATCACAGAAAAGTAAAGTATGAAGACATAAAATTTTTTTTAAAGCTCTGTTCACATTTTTAAGATTTTATTTATTTACTTATTTGACAGACAGAGATCACAAGTAGGCAGAGAGGCAGGCAGAGAGAGAGAGAGAGAGAGAGAGAGAGAGAGGAGGAAGCAGGCTCCCTGCTGAGCAGGGAGCCCAATTCGGGGCTCGATCCCAGGACCCTGGGATCACGATCTGAGCAAGGCAGAGGCTTTAACCCACTGAGCCACCCAGGTGCCCCGAAGACATAAAATTAAAGAAAACTTCTGAATCAAGGGCCTGGGGAAACTGAGAGGGATGATTGAGTACATAGGTTGAGTTAGCATTTGGAGAGGAAAAGGCCCATGGCTTCCTCTGAAATAAGAAAGTCATGTACGTGCTTTTAGGGGAAGGAAGGGACAAGCACATCAACAGGGTTCCATGCAGATTACATTCATTTTTCTCTCTGAAGGATAAGACCTTTTTTTTTTTCCCTGAATGAGGAATTTAAAGGAAGAAGGCTATAGATACATGATAAAATTTTGTAGCAATCCCTAGAGAAAAGGCAAAGACAATCTAGAGCATGTCTAAACTTCTTTTGTGATCATTTGGAACCAACACAAGTGACACATTCATAACTGTTCTATGGGAAGACTATCTCAGCATGATGTACTATGAATTGAGTAGAATTAAAATGAAGGGTGGTAAACAAGTTAGAAAACTACCGAAATATTTCATACAAAAAGCAAGAGTGTTTTATTTGGAAGTATTAATAGTAAGAGTTAAAAGGAGTAGGCATAAACCATGCAGCATTTGGCTATCATTTTTCATGCAAAATGTTATATCTACTATTTCATTTATTTTCACCTCTCAGAGAAATTGATAGAATAAGTTTTGTATCCTACAAACAAAATAAAATAAAATAACTTTCTAAGAAAATACAAAATCAATTGTAAACCAGAGCTAGGACAAATCTGTCCTTTACTATCTATCCATAAATTCTTTTATTAAACTATATTAAAGTCAATATCTATTTTATAAAAATCATTTACCCATGGCTGAGACAGAAGATTTCAATTTTATATGGCACTCATTTTGTAATAACTAGAGGCAAAGAATTCAAAATTAGCCCTAACCTGTTCTCTAAATCTAGACATTATGACGTTTGTCTGGATTTTTTAAAATATAAATTTAAACTCTGACATATATTCCTATCTAGTAGAATACAAACATTTTTTTTTCTTTAGGCACAAGTGAAAGTGGTAGAATAGTTACTATTTCAAACAGTTGAGGAAACATCAAAATCACCGTAGTCCAATAGAAAAACTGATCAGCTACCTCAAACAACCACACATTAATAAGCCAATTAAACTTAAAAAAACTAGTTCACAGTTTACATTTTCCATTCACCAATTCACACACACACAAATCTCAGTACTCTTTTGTGTCCTGTGAGATGTAAGGGTCCAAAAAAAATTAGGATTGCAAAAATAAATGGTCAAATTATCAAGCCTTACCAACCTTACTGACAGATCATGTTTCTACTTAATCTCCACATATATACTTTGTCCTAAGCACATTACATTGAGCTCAGTGAGTTTTAGAATGGGCATATCTACCTGTTTTGCTTGTTTATAATGTCACCAATTGTGGAGTTCGATGGCCTCAGTGGGTATTGTTTCCAGTCTGCCTGATATTCCTGGAAATTTTCTGGAAGCAAACTTCTCTGAGAAGGGGTTGGGTTGGAAGGGACCTGAGTCCTTCCCAGAGTTTTTCCATCTGGAGCTTGTAAGGAAGCTCCCTTCCTCTTTCATCTGAAAATGTAAACTTACAATGTTAGGAACATGATCTCCACTTAAGACGCACATAAGACACAGCCAAAATAGAGAAGCCAATATATTTTTTAAAGATTTTATTTCTTTATTTGAGAGAGAGAGTGAGTGAGCATGAGAGAGAGTAAGGGGGGAGGGGCAGAGAGGGAGAAGCAGACTCCCCACTGAGTAAGGAGCCAGACATGGGGCTCAATTCCAGGACCCTGGGATCATGACTTGAGCTGAAGGCAGACACTTAACCAACTGAGCCAACCAGGCACCCCAAGAAGCCAGTACGAAAGGACAGACACGAGAATCTTGTTGACATTCTGTTCTTAGTCCAGTTGTCTCCAAACCTAACTTCAGCCATTATTTTCCCACAGCTTATATATTAGCTTTTCTGTGGATCTCTAAGACCAGAAAAACTACCAAATAAACCTTCCCACTGGGATTCACTGATAAGTAAACGTAGTGCTAAATCTGCTGAAAGTTGAGGGGAACTTACTATACTTTGTTATCATATTGCATAGAGCTCAAGAGCACAATCTCCAAAGGCAGGCAGACAATTTAAATCTGAGCTCTGTGTTCCATTTAATGCTTTGGTTTGGGGAAAGTTACTTAACACCTTTAGTTCGAACTTTCTCTTCTGAGAAAGAGGAGGGGTCTATGATAATAGTACCTATCTTGTAGGCTTACTCATTGAATGAAATGAGATAGTGATTTGGAATTCTTATTAGAGTGTTTTGCACATAGTAAGTATTCAATAAAACGGACCTACTATTTTCTATTATTTATATTGGTTGTCATTAGTGTTATTAGCAAGTGAGGAGAAAACCAGTTATTCAGGAACTGACACTGACATTACTCAATAAAGACGGTGCAGCTTAGTATTAGGAATCATGACAAAGAGCATCTTTTTTGCGTTAGTCACGTTTTGCAGAGAAGACAGTATTGAACATTTCATTCTCTCCTTACGTCAAATAATTTGAAGATCTATATGTAAAGTGAAAAAGACAATAATCCAGTTGGCTATATCTCTGCATATCCCTTTTTAGTAATGTGTGTTTTCAAGAATTTTGCCCATTTAAAAAAAATGAGTTTTTTTTTTATATGGATTTATAAAAGTCCTTTATTTATATTCAACACAAGTACTTTTCCAAAAATCTGTATAGCAAATATATCTTCCCACTCTGTGGTTTGTATTTTTACTGTCTTAATGGTGTCTTTTGGTGAAGGGAAGTTCTTAATTTTACTGAGTACAATTCATCAATCTCTCCCTTTACTGTTATTGCTTTTTGTGTACTGTATACAAAATCTTTACCTTCCATAAATATACGAAGAATTATACTTGCTACTTTTTAGAAGGTTTGTTTTATCAATCTTTCACCTTTTTTCTACCATCCACTTGCAACTGCTATTTTTGTGTGTGTGATATACAAAATAGGGTTAAAAGTTCATCCTTTTTCCCATATTGATTCCACATTGATTTCCACTAAATTTCTTGGTTATTCTTCTTTTTTTTAAGATTTTATTTATTTATTTGACAGACAGAGATCATAAGTAGGCAGAGAGGCAGGCAGAGAGAGAGGAGGAAGCAGGCTCCCTGCTGAGCAGAGAGCTCAATGTGGGGCTGGATCCCAGGACCCTGAGATCATGACCTGAGCCGAAGGCAGAGGCTTTAACCCACTGAGCCACCCAGGTGCCCCAAATTTCTTGGTTATTCTTGATTCATTGAATTTCTGTATAAATTTTAGGAAGAGCTTATTAATTTCCATAAGGAAAAAAACCCCTCATGATTCTGAATAGTACTGCAATGGATCTATAAGCAGCTTTTAGAAATTGTTGTCTTACAATATTTTTTGTTCAATCCATGAACGTGGCATATCCTTCATTTATTTAGGTCTTTAATTAATCTCAGTAGTGATGTAGTATTCAGTTAAAACTCTTGCATAACTTTTGTTCAATTTATTCCTACATATTTGATTTTGTTGATGCTACTATAAATAGTACACTTGTTACATTTATTTTTATAAATTGTGTGTTGTTGGTATTTGTAAGGGCACTTAATTTTTTATATTAACCTTGTATTTAGAAACCTTGTAAAATCATCTGTAAATATGAATACTATATCTCTAGATTCTTTTTAAGATTTTATTTATTTATTTGACAGAGAGAGAGAGAGAGAGACAGTGAGAAAGGGAACACAAGCAGGGAGAGAGGGAAAAGCAGGCTCTTGCTGAGTAGGGAGCCTGGTGTGGGGCTCTATCCCAGGACCCAGGGTTCATGACCTGAGCCAGAGGCAGATGCTTAACAACTAAGCCACCCAGGAGTCCCACTAGATTTTTTTTAAGATTATTTATTTATTGGGGCACCTGGGTGGCTCAGTCATTAAGCGTCTTCCTTCAACTCAGGTCATGACCCCAGGGTCCTGGGATTAAGACGAACATTGGGCTTCCTGCTCAGCAGAGAGCCTGCTTCTCCCTCTTCTTCTGCCTGCAGTTCTGCCTACTTGTGCTCTCTCTCAATCTCTCTGTCAAATAAATACTAAAATCTTTGAAAAAAAAAGATTATTTATTTATTTGAGAGAGATCTCCTTGCTGAGCAGGGAGCCCAATATGGGGCTCAATACCAGCACCCGGGGATCATGACCTGAGCTAAAAGCAGACATTTAACCAACTGGGCCACCCATGTGCCCTTATATCTGTAGATTCTTAGTGGGGGTGGGGGGGAGCATTTATTAAGCACCAGATTATGGATTTAAATGGCATGAGAAACTTTGGAATAAGTCAGGCACATCAAATCCATTTTCTCTTTACCTTCTAGTCTTTCCTGGGAAGTAGATGCACCTCCAATCCAGAAATATAATAGTCATCAATGACAATTTGTTCCCTTATTTTTCTATATCCAACCACCAAATTCTGTAGATTCTTTTTCTTTATGTGACCCCAAATTATCCCTTCCATATCTTCCCCACATTCTTGCTTTATTTAGTTTAGATCCTCATCATGTCCTGCCACTTCAAAGATGCATCAAACTCATTTCTGTCCTTCCATTGCATGCTTCCCATGAAAATCTTGTCATGACACTCTACTGTTTGTAGAAAATATATCAAAATTTGGCATTTATTTAAACATTTTTGGCATTAATCTGAATGCATATTCCTAGATGATAATTCGTATCCTGACTTAGAACATGATCTCCTCTAAGACTTTGTTCAGAGGCTATTGGCCCATGCTCATATCCACATTTGTGTTGCCTTTTCTGCATTATAGAATGTAGCAAAGTGTAAAATTTAAGCAGACATAAGCAAACGGGCCAATGTTTTTGACTAATTTGGACTTGGGATCATAAACCTGTTTGACATCATTCAGGCTAGATTTCCTTTCAAAAATATGAAAATTTTCATTCTTCTTGTTTTCTTTTTTCTTTTGATGTAATTGGTCTTCATGACCTTCTCAGTGCAGAGAGAAGATGAAGTTATCCATAAGCTTTAAAATGATAGTCTATTAATTCTGTTGTAGTTAGCAATAAATTTCTGAGCCACGGGTTGAATAATGTAAAGAATTTGAATAAGCACATCAATTGAACTGCGTGAAGCCTTGCATTAAACTTGTGTTTATCCTAGAGTACAGAGACCTGAATTCTAATTCCAAAAGTCTCAGTGACCTTAGAAGGCTAAGCCAATAAATACAGCTCAGTCTGTTCCTTGCATTAACAGTTAAATTATTAGTATCTTTGATATTTATAGGGATATTAAAAAGATGTGTGTATGTGTGTGTGTGTGTGTGTGTGTATGTATATATATATATTTATATAATTTTTGGGGGGGAGCAGAAAGTGTCTATTGTCACTCAGAGTTGTGACATCATCTGATACGAGAGGCTTTATTTTGGGGTCATCTTTCAGAAAGTGGTCAATTTTCTGTTTCTAGAATTGCTGTTCTTCTTCTCTTCGATCTCCCGTTGGATTTGTAGGTGTTCGGAATGGTTTGATAAACTATCTAGCTGATCTCCTGCTACCTGATGTCATCTCAGCCTGCTACTCTTCTGCCATCTTGACTCCTCCCCATTTTTTTTTTTTAAATGAAGTGTTTCTCTTCAGTGAACACATTTCTAACTTGTAGCTTCTGAGGTATCACCCCAGGCAATTTTATCTCATGTACATCTGAGACATGTCCACTAATAACAGCACTAATAAATAAATGAAAAATACTCTATGGTCCCTAACACAATATATTAACATGACTCAAACAAAGTAATCTTGATAGTCAATTCTGTATTTGTGGAAATCTTACGGCTTTTCCTTTTATGATCTTTGCTAGCATATTTGAGTAACAAAATTGACAAAGATTAAAATAATAATTTTTCCAATTAGAGTTACGCAATTGGTGGGATCAAAATCAGCATATTAATGGAACATTAACTTTCATTGCTGCACTTCCTCTTAATTTGGTGAAAATTCCTGAGATGACACAGAAAACCCTCTTTGTATTCTAGCTGCAGGTATTTCTGCTAAATTAGTCCTACCTTATTCTTCCTCAAAGAAAAATAAATGCATCAGATCATAGTTAAAGTCACTTGAGAAAACCAGTGCTGCAAATAGAAAAATCTCATTTGCCATTTCTTTTTTTTTTTTTTTAAGACTTTATTTATTTGACAGACAGAGAGGCAGGCAGAGAGAGAGAGAGAGAAGCAGGCTCCCTGCTGAGCAGAGAGCCGGATGCGGGGCTGGATCCCAGGACCCTGGGATCATGACCTGAGCCAAAAGCAGAGGCTTTAACCACTGAGCCACCCAGGTGCCCTACATTCACCATTTCTTTGATCATAGTCTTTAAATTGAAAGCAGAAGTCTCCTATGTTTCTGTCAAATCAGTTGGAACTGGTTCGAAAGCTCAAATGGAAGCTCATATACTCAACAAATCAAAGGCTAAATGAACTGTCTGGAAGTCTAACAGAGTGATGAAGAGCAGTGTAATTTGGGGTAAGTTGGTCAAGTTACCCTGCATGATATGCTGCAACGACTACAGTGCTTTATATTCTCCTCCCACTCCTACTACTCCTGACTATAAAATGTTTTGTAGCACCTTTAGTATTAGGACAACTTACAGAAAGCAAATTCCTGGTTTACATAAATACATATGCTTATAAATATATCCTATAATAGTTCCACATAGTTAGAAACCCTAATTATGCTTCCATTAAAACCTTGGAGGAGTTAAATTTACTTAGTGTACTACCCTATGAGGTTTTGTTTGTACTGCTATTTTGCTTTAACCAAAAGTACTTCATATTGCTGTCAAGAGTCATTCAGAGGGGCGCCTGGGTGGCTCAGTGGGTTAAGGCCTCTGCCTTCAGCTCAGGTCACGGTCTCAGGGTCCTGGAATGGAGCCCCACATCAGGCTCTCTGCTCAGCGGGGAACTGCTTCCTCCTCCTCTTGCCTGCCTCTCTGACTACTTGTCTCTGCCTATCAAATAAATAAAATCTTAAAAAAAAAAAAAGAAATCTTAAAAAAAAAAAAAGTCATTCAGAGCTTTGATCCACCCAGTAAGCTTGCATGAGTTCATATCTCATATATTTCCCTTAAGTATCTGGATTTGGACATATCAATTTGTAGGACTAGGCAGAGTATTATATGTATTTTCCAAACAGAAATTTGGGACATTTTTCTATAACAGGGCACTTTAGGAACAACAATAAATAGATCAGCAAGGAAAGTGCTCAAGGTCCTATCATCATAATTATTCATCCTCCCTAAGAATCGCTCTTGTTTGTCAATGTCATTCTTTAGGGGTGTCATGAGCACCCTATGAAGGCACACACACGAGTTGTGTTTTTCCACAGTGTCAGCTTTAGTCAATCATATAGCAAAGGTAAATCAAAATTGTAAGCAGTTTCAGGATTCCAAACTCAATGACAATTCCCCATGTGATTAAATTTGGCTTCTAACACAGCACACAGAGCAGGACAGAAGACAAACTACACAACAAAGAAGGTAACAGAGGGTGCAGGAAGTTAGGGAACCAAACGTGAACTCAGTCTGTGCCCATGCAGTTGAGATAAGGCTTCCGCCTGGTCAGGGTCAGCTCTGAGCACTTCCTGCTTCTTATGTTCAAGCAGTGTAGGACCTTGGTTCTGTTTGGAGATCAATCTGGCCGAGCCGTCTGTGGTAGTTGCCTTTTTTAAGTGGTCAGACATAGAGGAGTCAGGTCTGAAAAGTCTGACAGTTTGCTGCCAAAATCCTTCCCTTTTTAAAGGGATTTAATTGGTTTTGGACCCCCTCAGACAGTTCTGGAGTGTTAGCTGATGTGGGTCCAAGCGATATCTCCTAGCTTCAGTACCTTAACTGCTTGCATTTAACTTGACACAGGCTCCTGTTTGACACGAGAGACTCCATTTTGCTCTCTACAAGGGGCCTCGAAACAAACAAGGCATAGTATTCCCAGTGCGCCTCTATTCCTCTTTGTATCCCTTTGGTTAGTACTCTCAACGTAGCCTAGGATTTTTGACTGTATTATCTTCATTGGCCGCTAAATAGAATTCTTCATTCATATACCCCAAAATCTTTTTTTAGAAATAAGGATTTTTAGTTCAAGTCACCCTTTTCCACAGATGTCATCTGTAATTACATCAATATCTAATCTCCAACAGGATTTCAATTCACTGAGACCTAGAGATTTAAATGAACTCCGCAGAGCTATCACTCTCCTTCATTTTCTCCTCAAAATGTACCTCCCCACCTTCAATCATATTACACCTAGCTCCATCATTATTCTTATTTTACTTATCTTGCAGCTCATTAAAGAATGCCATAACAATTTTAGGGCACCAAGATTTCTTAAAATTTAGAACTACTTCTGGATTATTCATTTATAACCTTCCTTCAGCATTAATAATACAATTTAAATATTGTACATTAACTTTCTATGTCTTACATTTACTTCTTTAGTATCTGTTGCACCTTAAGACAACCAATAATAAATGAAAATTGTTAGGCACAGTGTGTAGTGAAAGAGTGTTACATTATGAATCAGATCATTGAGCTCTGGTCCTTTGATGATCATTGAAGAGCCACATAACATCAATGGGCCTCTGTTTCCTGACATATAAAATGCTGGCATTTGACAATATGAACTTTAAATATCTCTTCAAAATCTAAATGCTTTGATTAGCATAATAGCCTATCAGCTCCATAAAGCAGGAGCCATTTGTGTCCTATTCATTATTAGTTTCCTGGGCATTAAAGATAGTGTATAGCATATATTCATTCATCCAGTCAACAAAATTTCATTGTTGTATAAGCAAGTTATGGAGCAAGTTATGGAAGCAGAGAACGGTGGTTATCAGGAGCTAGTGAGGTTGGGAAAAATGGGGAGATGCTGGTCAAGGGGGCACAAAGTTGCAGTTATACAGCATGAATACATCTAGAGTTCTAATGTACAGGCATGATGGCCACAGTTAATAATACTGTATTGGATACTGGAAATATACTAAGAGAATAGATTTAAGGTGCACTCATCTTGGAAACAAACGATAGCTATGTGAGATACATTAATTAGCTTGACTCTAGTAATCATTTCACTGTGTACATGTATATCAAATCATGTTGAATGCCTCAAATATATACTATTTTATTAAAAATATATAAATTATTAAAAGGAGTAAAACATGATCAGGTGGAATTAACATCTGCCATCATGTATTTATATGTAGTTTATCTGCCTTGTACATCCATGTCTTTAACATTGAGATCCTCATCAATTTGGAGTCTGCTTAAGAGAGGTGATATTTTGCAACTGCCGAATTGGGACCAGACTCTGAACCAAAGCTACTCTCCAAGAAATTAGCATAGTACAAATGTTACATAGCTAACTCATTTTTTATGATATAATTTGCAGTTTTATTTTCTACTATTTTCTTCTTACTAAACCACTAAGATTTAGTATACTGAATGTATTTATAATCATTCAGGCCAGCTGTATTTTGATCAGGTATATTTTGACCTGGAATCTAGGGAAGGAGAGGCAATATGATTCCAGCAATATGATCCCAGCAATATGATCATAACTTAGAAGTCAATGTTTATTTAAGATGAATCAGAATGGAATGTAGAGTATTACTGAAATTAAAATATATGTCAAGGATAAAATAATCTGGTACATAGATTTTTTATTTATGCTGAGCTTTGAAGACATACAGTGTTAACAAAAGGCAAAATGCCCTTGTATTGACTGTTTAGCCAAGTGTTAAATGAGGAAAAGATGCCTTTTTTTTTTAAATTTTGAAGATAAGCTGCCTTTGAAGACTAATGATCTTTTTAAAAGAAGTCTATTTAAATTCTTCACTTAAGCCACCTAGGTGAGAAAGATAATTACATCAAGAAAAACGTTTAAATTTGTTTTTATCAAGGGCTTTTTAAATGTAGTCTTTAATTAATTTAACCAATTTTGATCACATTAATATCTTTAAAAATTTCTCTCCATTTTAAAGGCAATAAAAATAAAAAGAGCCATAGGTTTCCACTGTACCCATTATCACAAGTCATATCCAAAATTACATTATTGATGTTATCCTAGCCTAAGTATCTTCACCTAATTAGTTTGGATCAGTAGGGTTCAATTCAAGAAGGGCCTTCAAGTTTGTGAAGTAAAGATTTCTTAGCACCTCTCCAGGTGCTGTGTCTATTCTTCTCCCTGTTCCAAGGTGTCCACTCCAACCAGATAGCCATTCAGAGATTGCTATGAAGGGTGCTATGTTGTTATGTGAGTTAACGGCTCATTTATTTGCCTCTCCTTCCCTAGATTCCAGGTCAAAATATACCTGATCAAAATACAGCTGGCCTGAATGATTATAAATACATTCAGCATACTAAAGGATTTTAACAGCATAGTTGGTTTTTCTTCTCAAGCATTACATATTTATCTCATCAGCATCACTTGGGAGTTTGTTAGAAATGCATAATCTCAGGTTTTATCCCACACCTTTGGATTGGAATTTGTGGTTTTATTAAGATCCCATTGGTGATTTTTGTGTTCAGGTTTTAGAAGCATTACTTTAGAGAGAAAGCCTTGGTCCTGAAATTGTGTTTTCAAATAATACATCTACTTTATCTAAGTTTTCTAATATTTTTTTGGCATTAAGTTATTTCTATTCTTTATTACCCTTTTAATATATGAAGGCTCTGTAATGATATGCATATTTTTTCATTTTTCATTCAAAATATTGGCATTTTGTGTTTTCTTACTAGTTTTTTTCTCTCTATTCTCTTCTTTTAACTTTGATCAGTTTCTCTAGGAGTTTACTCTTTTTGGGAACCAAATTTTATTTAAAAATTTTCTCTTTTTTATGTTTTGAGAGAGTAAGTATGTGGGAGGGAGAAAGAGACAGAATCTCAAGCAGGCTCCATGCTCAGAGCAGAGCCTCATATAGGGCTCAATCTCACAACCTGAGATCATGACCTGAGCCAAAATCAAGAGTTGGACGCTGAACTGACTGAGCCACCCAGGAGTACCTGTCTGTTTTTTCTTCATTTTGTATTTCATTGATTTCTCATTTTATATTGATTATTTCCTTTTTTTCTAGATAATTTTTTAAACAATTTTTTAAGGATTTTATTTATTTATATGAGACAAAAATACAGAGAGAAAGAGAGAGAGAGCATGAGCAGGGGGAAAGGCAGAGGGAAAAGGAGAAGCAGACTCCCCGCTGAGCCAGGAGCCTGATGTGGGGCTGGATCCCAAGACGCTGGGATTATGTCCTGAGCCAAAGGCAGATGCTTAATCATCTGAGCCACCCAGGTGCCCCTAGATAATTTTTAAAACTACTCTGATTTTCCCATCTTATGGTAGGTATTTGGATTATCAACTTTCTACCTGTTTTCTTTACTCATACAGGTACTTAAATCTAAAAATTTCTCTCTAACCATTTTAGCATGATCTGATAAAGACTAATTCCCCCCTTAGATTTCTTCTCTGAATAATGGGCTATTCCAGATATTAGAGGAACATGATTTTTTCCTACTGATTTATAAATTAATATTTCTATGGTCAGATAATATATTTTGTATTATTTTGATCCTTTGAAATTTACTGAGTTCTATTTTATGACCCAGCAGTTTGTCTATCTTGGTGAATATTTCATATGCACTTAAAAATAATGTATATTCTATAATTGTTACATGTAGTGTTCTATCACAATCAAATATGTCAATTTTTAAAATAATGTTCAAAAATTCTTTGGCTTTACTGATTTTTATGTGTCCTATCACATGTTGACAGGGTAGTGTTAAAATTTCCAAAGTTGCTTATGGATTTGTCTATTTTTCCTTTAAGTTTGTCAGTTTTATTTCTGTACTTTGAAACGCTGTTATTATGTGCAAATGGATTTATCTTTGATAATGTCTGTGTTCATGAAGTAAAACATGCTTTGTCAGATGTTAATAAATACATGCCTGCTTTCTTATGCTTAGTGTTCTCATGGTATACCTTGAGAACTCTGTGTCTTTTTATTTAATATTCATTGTAATGGAATATAGGCAAGTCTTGCTCTTTTATTCAGTCTTATAATCAAGACCTTTTAATTGGAGTATTTTTATTCCCTTTCTATTTATTGTAAGTACTGACATACTTTGATATTGATATATTGATATACCAAATACCGGTATAATCTTTGTTCAATTTTTTAATGTCTTTTTTTGATGAATAATATTTTTCTAGTATTTGATTTCTATTACCTCAGGTGAGTTTGACATATGCTTCTTTGTATTATTTTTTGATTGTCCTAGAGATTACAATATGTATCTTTATCACAGCCTACCTTCGATTGGTATATGAAATTCACAAGACTATAATTCCATTTAACATTTTCTTGCCCTTTGTGCTCTTGTTATATTCTTTTAATTGTTCTACAAATGCTGCCATATAATCTTGGTACTTTTTTTGTTTTAAACAATTACCTTTTAGAGAAATTTAAACTTCTTTTTTAAAGTTTTATCATATATAAATATTTGTGTGTATGTGTGTAAAATCTGGTGTCATTTTACATTCAGCCTAGTATCCTTCCAGAAATTTTAAGCATTTTGAAAGGTAAGGGTTTTCATGGGCACATTTACATACTATCTGCATTGTTCTGTGTTTTACACTTTTGATTTTATATATGATGGAAATTTTTCACTTAGACATTTTACATTTTATAAGAGGTGCACGGTTTTCCATTGTATGGTTATATAATAACTGATTAAAGGATGTCCCAGTTGAATATTGTCTGATTTTTTTTTAAGATTTTATTCATTTATTTGACAGACAGAGATCACAAGTAGACAGAGAGGCAGGCAGAGAGAGAGGAGGAAGCAGGCTCCCCGCTGAGCAGAGAGCCTGACATGGGGCTCGATCCCAGGACCCCGGGATCGTGACCTGAGCCAAAGGCAGCGGCTTAATCCACTGAGCCACCCAGGTGCCCCGAATATTGTTTGATTTTAAGATAATCTTCTGCTTATAAATTTATGGCCAAGTAAATATTTCTACAGGATAAGTATCTAAATGTTGAATTATATACTCAAAAATGTTTATTTTATTGTCATAGATGTCCCTAGGTTGTCCTCCAAAAAGAATGCAACAATTTGCAATTCCATCTACAGTATATAAAAATGCTTAATTCTAGGACTTATTTTCTAATAGTTATTGAGGTATAATTTATATACAACAGAATTCACTTATGTTAGAAGTATGGTTTGATGAATTTACTGTTGTATAGCGCAGTTGTGTAACTTCTACTACAGTCAAAATGTAGAATGCAGCCCTCAAAAGTTTCCTCATGGATGAATTCAGACCCCTTCTTCTTGTGTCCAGGCAACCACTGATCTGTTGTCACTATTAGTTTTGCCTTTTCTAAGAATTTCATATAAACAGAATCATAGAGTGGGTAGTCTTTTTTTTTTAATTATTTCACTTAGCAAAATGATTTTTAGTCACATCCATATTGTTGATCTTTGTCATTGCTGGCTGGTATTTCATAGCATGGTTCTAATATAATTTGTTTATTCAATCACCATTTGATGGATAAGTTAGGCTGTTTCCAGATTTTGATTATGAATAACACCACTATGAAAATTTATGTATAAGTTGTGTATACATATTTTCATTTAATTTTATTTTGTGTGTGTGGCATTACACAAGAATGGAATTGCTGAGTTCTATAATGTGTTATTTAGCCTTATAAGATATTGCTTTAAATTTTCCAAATTAGCTGTGCCATTTTGCAATCCTACCAACACTGTATGACCAACCAACACTGTTACAGTTGCTTCACATTCTTTCCCATACTTGGTAATGCCAGCTTTTTTTTTAATATTTATTTATTTATTTATTTATTTTTTAAGATTTTATTTATTTATTTGACAGACAGAAATCACAAGTAGGCAGAGAAGCAGGCAGAGAGAGAGGAGGAAGCAGGCTCCCTGCTAAGCAGAGAGCCCCATATGGGGCTCGATCCCAGAACCCCGAGATCACGACCCGAGCCCAAGGCAGAGGCTTAACCCACTGAGCCACCCAGGTGCCAGCTTTTTTTTTTATATTTAAACATTCTAATGGGTTTAACCATTCCAGTGATTTTAATTGCCTGTCCCTCATGACTGATGTTGTTGAGCATTTTAGGGATTTATTATAAGGTCCCATATTTATACAATTATTTTGTGAAATAATTCAATTTTGTCTATTCAATGTATGAATATTCAATGTCTATTCAAATGTATGACCCACTTTTTACTTGGTCACTTGTTTTCTTGGTCATTTGTTTTCTTGTAATTTTCATGTTACTGACACATACAAGGAAAGAGGCATGAGAAAATGGAATCAGAAAAGAAAGCAAGTCTTGTATCTGATTATTAATACACAGACATAAAAGAGACTGAATTAAAAATTTCAAGCTTTCCTTTAAATGGTGGCTCTGGAATCTGGCTATGTGTTAGAATCCCCTGGATTCTACCACTTCGTAGATCTCACAAAAATCAAATTAAATTAGAATGGGTAGTGGTAAGTGAACCTCATGTTTTTTAAATCTCCTCAAATAATTCTATTATGCAGTTAGAATTGACCACAAATTTTAAATATATTTTTGACAGTGGTAGAATTTCTAAAAGGATAAAGCCAAGTAGGCTTTACACTTAATTATGGATATTTAATAGAAAGTTAAGAAAATGTTATATTTCTACTAGGATATAGGTTGGAATATTCTCCTCTTGGAATAGGATTGGTAATTACAGCTGTTTATATTAAAAACCTTGGAATTAGAGCAGATTGTTAAAAACTGGTGAATGAGGAGATAAAAGGTATTCAGATGTACTACTTCCCTTTAGTCTTAAATCTGAATATATATCCTCTTTTAAATGTGGTGTTAAGTTAGTAAGTCTTGATATTTTAATAGAAAACATTTTCTGTTTAAAAAAAGTGTAATTAAATGGAATATATACCAATCTCTCTACCTACCAATTAAATTTAGTTGTTTGGATCATGAAATTCAAAATACACAGACATTTTCATTACTGACTAATATTAAATAAGTGTATGCCCAATAATGGGAATTAAAGTGAGACTGATTTTAGTTCATTGTAAAATGGGGAAAACATTCTAAAGCTATGTTCCCCCAACATCTCATATATGGTATCTAGCATAATTCTTCCTAGAATTATGCTTGTAGCCAACAAAATCATTATTTTGTCAAGTAAATATATGGACACTTTAGGAGGAAACAGAGTCCCAACACTACGGGTTACGGGTTAAGTTGAAACTAGACAGTCATCTGCTAGAGATATTGCTGAAAAGAGTCCTAAGGGAGTAGAAAATTGGTGAAGATGACTTTTAAAGTCCTTTTGACCTCTAAAATTTTTTGATCCTACATTTTCATTACATTGACATTTGCACTTCATAATATCTTGCTGATCTTTCACCTACTGTGGGAGAATGATGCAGTTTTAAGTCGCTTTCTGAACCAATTCTTCTTTCATATTTGAAGAATTCTTATGACTTTTTCCTTCAAATAGGCAGAAGTGAGTGGAGACAGGCAGGTTTTGAAAACTGAATTGGTGACACTTAACAGGAAGTGAAACTGGCTTCACTGCAAAAATTCAGTAAAGAAAGGGTAACCAAATGAGAGCACCATCCCAAACAGGCCTGAGACATTCTGAAAATGGCACATCTTGCTCTTGTTTTGTTTAATCAGACCCTCCTTTACCACCTTTGAAGTTATATTTGGTTGGAATCACTTATGCCTCTTGCCTCAAGACGAACTTTATTAGCCTTCCATCACCCAGTAAAGAGGCATCTAGTCTAAACGGGACATTACTTTGATAATGTTGGCGGCTTGACTTATGACTTTATCCTTTGTATGGCATTTTCCACCCCTACTATAAAATTAAGACAACATTCCAGACAGTTGTCATTAAATTTCACAACTGCATATTTGTTTTCAAAGGATTGAAATTACTATGTTTTTTAATTTGTTTATGAAAAGCATTTATTTCCTTTTGTTTAGAAAAGAAGAAAAACTTGTGAATCATAAACAAAATTTTTGTTTTTCCTGTCCTACCATCCCCTTCCTTCTTTCTGTCTATCCTTCCTAGTCCCTCCCTCAAGTTACCTTTGAGCCGTTATGTTCTAAAGCTACATTTTCTACTCATGATAAACATGATGATCCTTTGCCTTTAAGACCTTGATACACAGAATTTGCTTTATACCAAAAGGTTTTTGGTAGGAGCATTTCGCTGTATATTCAACCTTGAGTCCTCACCATAATAAAGGTACTGGCATAGACATGAAAGATACAATAACCATGCACTCAGTTACTTACAGTCTTGAGGCAATAAGAGAGCTAACACCAATACCTGGAGAATAGTTACACAAAGTAAAGAGAAAGAGACTAGAGAACAGATTAAATAAAATGTGGGCATCTAAGGGAACACACTTTACTACTACACTCCTCTCCACTATGAGTCACATGAGCTATCAAAGACTGAAAGGTCATGTTTGAAAGTTTGGTTTTTGGGTTCCTGAGAGTTTTGCAAGAGCACACAGTCTAGCTATGTTACAACCCCACCTGGAAAAAAAAAATGTATTAACAGATAGAGGCAGTTCACTGAGTCTCTGCAAAGGCCAAAGATTTAGAACTAGAGAACTATAGAGAAGATCCCTACCCCGGGAGTATACAGCAGGCTACTCTAGTGGAAGCCTTGTTGCAGCTGTGTCCCAGACTCAAGCTTTGGCACACTCACTGCCAGCTCTGGTCTTGGGAAGCTCTGACAGATATCCCGTCATCATACTGTGTATCTTTCCCAGGAAATTCTGCCCAGCATCCTCTTCCTCCCATCACTCTCTCCTGAATCACACTCTCGCGTGCCTCTGTCTGATTGGCAGAGCCTTGGTCACTCCTGTGATTCTCACTGAAGGAAGTTAGAAAAAGAAACTCAGCCTTCTCGCTTCGGTAGGCTGGACCCCTAATGATGAGGGAGCAGAAGGCTGGCTGAAGACAAAGCAAAAGGCTGACACCTCACAATCTCCCCTTAACCCCCACCACTCCCGGGTGGGACAAAGGTGACATTCTTTAGGAATCTCCCAACTATCTTGATGTTAATGGCTTTCTAAAAGGGAAAGACAACCTTGATCAAGCCATAAGACCTCCAGTATCCTGGCACCTCGTAGGCCCTCTTTAGCATATGAAAGCTCTGTTGAAACCTCCCTTTCCCTCACCTTCCCCCAACCACATGGTACATAACCTGCCATCCCTCACAACCCGGGGCAGTAGCTCTTCCTGCCCACGAGTCCTGTCCCTGCTTTAATAAACCACCATTTTGCACCAGAGATGTCTCAAGAATTCTTTCTTGGCTACGGACTTCACCCCACCGAACCTCACCTATGTTCTAGAACTTCATCACTAATGTACTAAAAACTTCCTAATACAGAAAATGCTCAAATGATGTTCAGTATCAATGAGTGTATCAAAAACCCCTAGAGTATCAAAGCAGGCTTTAGAAAAATGTCTGTGGGAGGGAGACAAACCATAAGTGACTCTTAATCTCACAAAGCAAACTGAGGGTTGCTGGGGGGAGGGGGTCGGGAAAGGGGGGTGGGGTAATGGACATTGGGGAGGGTGTGTGCTATGGTTAGTGCTGTGAAGTGTGTAAACCTGGCAATTCACAGACATGTACCCCTGGGAATAAAAATATGTTTATAAAAAAATAAAAATTAAAAAAAAAAAAAGAAAAATGTCTGTGAAGCTCTTACCACAAACTTGTTATATGGCAATCATGGAGTAGGCAGTTAATGGAGGAGAGAGGATTTCTGGCCGAGGAAGAAAATAAGACCATCTAAGAAAGAATTATTTGTTAGGAAGGGGAGTTGGCGCCAGCAGGGCATAGCTATAGAAATTTTTTCAAAAGGTTTTTTTTGCTTTGTTTTGTTTTGCTTGTTTTTGTTTTGTTTTGCCTTTGCCACAGAAATATTAAGCACCCTATTTAACTGGTTACAACTTTGTAAACCCTTCCTGGTTAGCTATTAGAAAACTTCGCTTCTGTAATGGCATGCTCTGGGAGTAAGTTATTCACCTGACAGGCATTTGCTTTATAGCACATGCCTTCTGGAATGTGAGATGTGCCTCAAAACCCAGGCTATTTCAGCACATATCCGGGTGTGCCACGCAGCTCTTTACTACCTGCCAACAGCTTTACATAAAGGGACGTGGGCTAAGGGTCCTTTTAACCACAGCTGCAAGCTGACAAGGCATGAATGTGCGCTATTCAGCAGCAGGAACTGAAAACCTTGTCAAAATCCTGCTGTCTGGGAGAAGGGCTGGAAAGATTCCCCAGCGTCAACAAAAGCTGCGGCGGGAAGGCAGCTGGTCTCCGGTCTCAAGGAAGCTTGATCCGTCTGGCCTAGAGGCCCGTCAGCTCCCGCTAATCACTGGGGACACTGGTTTGGGGTGCCGCTCCCTCCATCGCACTTAGGCAGCATCGCCACTCCTCGAACGCCCTCCAAGTAGGCACTCTGTGGGGGGAGCTCCTAAATACTGCAGAAATTCGAGTATGAGAAAAGATGTGGGGCTGTAGTGCTGGCAGCAGCCAGGGAACAAATGACATGCGCATTGGAAAATTTTTGTTTTAAGCAACGCCCCCCACCACCACAATCTGCCTTTGCTATTAATTAGCATTTTCTTATAAGCTTGTATTTTTTTCTTTCACTGTCTCCATTGCACCATTGTTTTTTGTTAATGCTTGATGATGTGGGAAACAAAGGCAAAAGAAAAATTAAATTTCCTTTCTATTTATAGTCCACTGACAAGTCCTTGAAACAGGCAGAGTGACCTTCCTCTAGGAACCCAGCTGCCTTGAAGTTGATACTTTGTTAAGGGCAAAAGGCAATCTTAGCCTGACCCCCAGGATCCTGTAAATCTACTTTAACACATAAAAATTCCTTTGGAAACTTCCTTTATCTCTATCCCCCAAGCATATGGCCTGCTGATATACATCTGAAAGGTCTCAAGACTGAGTTTTTTTTTAACTAAACAGTAATAAATGAACATTGCCTAACAATAGCTGGCCCCTTCAAGGTCCTGGAAAACTTGTTTCCAAAATGCCTTGGATCTCTCTCTGTCAAATAATTAAAATCTTAAAAAAAAACAAACCCAGACAGATAATATACTGTACTTTTCATGTAAACAGAAAGTGTATTTAAAAAATTTCAATTCCTATTTGCATTTTCTATTTGAAAGTCAATGAAACTCCTGGGCCATTATCTTTTTGCTGCCTCTGTTAGACCTTTACCACGGTTTGCATAGTAGAAACTGAATTTTTTTTTTTAAGATTTTATTTATTTATCTGACAGACAGATCACAAGTAGGCAGAGAGGCAGACAGAGAGAGAGAGGAGGAAGCAGGCTCCCTGCTAAGCAGAGAGCCTGATGCGGGGCTCGATCCCAGGACCCTGAGATCATGACCAGAACCGTAGGCAGAGCACCCAGGCGCTCCGTAGAACCTGAATTTAAATAAATTGTGATTCCAGTCACATTCAAGAGGGTTTTCATGAAGAAATTACTTTGGATACATACGATAAAAACATTCTAGAGAAGAACACATACCCTTTTTTAAAATGCGTGTTCTTATTATGCTTAAATTACTTTAAAAATATATATGATGCACAGTTATATAATGTGTTTTACTATTCTTGGGCTGGCAACACAATCAAGATCTATATAAAATTTTATTCATCATATAGCAAAAACAATCTTGACTTTTATCATGGAAGGAAGATTTAGTGATTTCTCAGAGGTTTTGGTTTGACATCTGGCAATTTGAAGCTTCTTGTAATAACTAGTGATTGTTAGTTGAAATCCTGAATTAATAATTAAGGACAATGTTTGCCAAAGAAAGCTAAGTGACTAAAATGAATGGGTTGCTTCTGACCAGTATTCTTCCTTTGTCATAGATGTGAAAATGTAGACTTGAACCGTTGTTGAGATGGAATAATTGGGGCCACTCTCAGGAAGACAGAGATGGGATATACGCCACTGGCTGAAATCCAATTAGATAATTCCATTTTTTTTTTCAACATAAGAGAGTCATGTTATTTCAATTAAATGTTGTATTTTTCATTTTCCTGCACTCTTTTTCATCCATTTCCATGTCTGTTTAGCCATGAAAATGTAAGTTACTGATTAATTCGGGAAGACTGGCAACATCATTTTGGCGGTAAGAGAAATGATAGTTGTGAGGTTCGGTATGAAACAAACATACATACACAGAGACCACACAAGTGCAACATTGATAGTTCAAAAGATAAGTTAAAAAAAAAAAAAGGAAGCAGGAATTCTGATCAAGAGTTTAAGAGCTTGGCTTTTAATTTTTTTCTTTTTTAATCAAAAAAGGTTTAAGCAGAAAGAAGCCTATGGGATAGCTTAGTCCAAAGGTCTGCAAACATTTCTATAAAGGGCCAAGTAGTAAATATTTTAAGTTTGTGGACCATATGATCTTTTTCACAACTACTCAAGTCTGCATTTGCGGGAGGAAAGCAGCCATACACACATAGGCAACACATACCCAAATGAATGTGGCTGTGCCCCATTACAATATTTATGAAACCTGGTGGCCAGCCACATCTGGCCAGCAAGCCATAGTCTGTGGAACCCTTGTCTAACCTAACCTCTTTATTTCAGAGAAGAGGAAAATCAGGTTCAGAGATACTCAGTGACATATTTAACGAAAAATCCCTTAAAACTTTGTATCAGAGCTCAAATTAGCCAAGGTTCCATTATCCTAACCTATTTCTTTCCACTGCATCATCATTATAAAAACAAGCAAAAAATGGCCTCTGTGTATTGGCTCCTAACTTGTTTATTTCTTCACAGCAGACTGAGACCCTTTAGCTCAAAAGCCTGTCAGCACCAGATTTGAAGTTTTGCACATCTAAGTATTTTAAAAATAACCCGAACAAGCATATGTTTAGTCATTTAGAGCTTTTATGCTCTGAATGCCCCATGATACCTCACCCAAATCTGTTAGCTACTCATCTAATGGGGCTTTGCAGTTTTAAGTCCCAAGCTGCTGCTGTCTTTCAGAGTTCTCTGACCCAAAGACTCCCTCCAGGGAACTGAGCAACGTTATCCCTGCACCCGCTCTCGGGTTCTCCCCTCCCCTGGGAGTTCTATCTTCCTCTCCTTCTGAGTAGCAGACACCAAGCCTTTGGACAAGGCAACAAACGGACATGTGCTATAAGGAACATCCCTCATGTGGAACCCTGTACACGCAGGGCCAGATAAAGCTTGGTGTGCTAGTGCCTGTCATGGCCATAGCTTCTTCCTTGACCGGTCCACAAATCCCCTCAAACGGTGACAATCATAATTCATAAAACAACAAGCAAAGCCGAAAACAAAAACATCTGCCGTCTTTGGACAGTTTTTTTTTTTAATTCCCCAAATCGATTTTTTTTTTTTTTTTTTTTAGTAAGGTAAGTTATTTCTGTAAAGGGTACTTCCCAGAAATTCTCTTGCTATAAAATGGTTAAACTGAAGTAGTAAAGGGACTCTGAAAGGCTCTGTCTCTGCTGTCTTTCCTCTAGGCCCCATTACTCATGTTCTGTATTTTGCCTCTGAATAAGCCAAAGAAACTATGTTCCTGCCCCAAGGGGGGAGGCAAGAAAGTTGATCACTCTCTCAGTTTTGTCCTAGCCTCTAAACATCTGATAACACCTAAGAAGAGCCTGTTCCAGAACTTTAGCTTCAAGCAAACCTCAGCTGAGGCTGGCAGCCATACCCTTACCTTTGGTAATTTACAGAATAAGAGCTATTGTTCACCTGACACTTTCCTCTGATTGGACCCTACCATGAATTCCAGAAGGAACACATGCCCTAGGCCCTTTCCAATATAAACCCCTAATCCCAAGCAATGATAAGACTCATTTTCTTTTCCTTTCCTTTCTGAATTTTCCAGACACTCTGACTGCTATTCTCTACCTGTCACTTAAATTATTCAATAAACTGTTTCTACTTTCTCTGGTTCGTGTTTGATTTCCAACCTGCGTGAAGCCAAAGCCCCTCTTAGCTCGTCTTGTGGGATCTTCCCCTGGGTTCTTGAACTCAGCCTGCCTGCATCAAAACCATTAGGATTATGTCCATGTTATGTCCATGCAACCCTATCTCTCTTAACAGAACTTACTTCCTTTTTTTCTGTGCAAGATGCCAGAAAATATCAAGGGGATTGAAAATTAATAAACTTCTACAGATAAAAACTTTTTCTTTATAGTCTGTATCCATTATGTGTAGTGGGAAATGGTTACAAATTTTCTGTAAAAAGGTGATAGAAATAATAAGAGACTTCAACCACTCCCTATGTTTGTGAATATCCTTTCAAAAAAGAGTGTGTGTCCATGATGTAATAAAAAATATTCCTGTGGCATGAATGAAATCAACGCCTACTTGAAAATCCAAAGGATGATTTTCAATTATTCCAATTCCCTTTTTCTATAGACAGGCTTTTAAAAAAAATGTATCATAATTCTAGTTGAGTTTTACAGTAAATAAAGATCAGTGTTCAGGAAACATTCACTTACCATGATCACCATCTACATGGGAAGGTTATACTTTCCAACATGTTGACTTAGGGATTGGCCATGTGACTTGCTTTGGCCAACAGGATATTAGCACACATGACATGAGTAGAGGCTTAAAACATGCTTGCACAGTTGTACCACTTATGAGAAACTAGAAAGCTGCAAAATAGTGACTCATATAGTTGTGAAATACTTGGTAAAAGTATTGCCTAAAATAACCTTAAACAGAACATTTCCCCTACCCCGAAACTGGTGAAATTGGATAATAAGATTTTGAAAGAGAATGCTGGAAGTATGAAGTGTGACCTGACTCTTGCTAGTTGCATTTGTTTCAGTAATAGAAAAAAGTGATAAGCGTGGAATAAGACCGCCTGGTTTACAAAATAATTTAGAAGGAAAATAAAGATAAATTTCAAAGTCAGAGTTTTTTGCCAAATAAAGGTAAGCCAATTGAAAGTTAAACACAGAGCTACCCTATGACCCAGCAATTGCACTACTGGGTATTCATCCCAAAGATACAGATGTAGTGAAAAGAAGGGCCACGTGTACCCCAATAGCAGCCATGTCCACAACAGTCAAACTGTGAAAGGAGCTGAGATGTCCTTCAATAGACGAATGGATAAAGAAGGTGTGGTCCATATACACAATGGAATATTACTCAGCCATCAGAAAGGATGAATACCCAACTTTTGCATCAACATGGATGGAACTGGAGGAGATTATGCTAAGTGAAATAAGTCAAGCCCAGAGAAAGTAAATTATTATATGATTTCACTTATTTGTGGAACATAAAGAATAGCATGGAAGACATTAGGAGAAGTATGGGAAAAATGAAGGGGGAGATGAACCATGAGAAACTATGGACTCCGGGAAACAAACTGAGGGTTTTAGAGGGGAGGAGGGCTAGGGGTTGGGTTAGCCCGGTGATGGGTATTAAGGAGGGCATGTATTGCATGGAGTACTGGGTGTTATACACAAACAATGAATCATGGAACACTACATCAAAAACTAATGACGTACTGTATGATGACTAACATAAAATAAAAATTTAAAAAAAAAAGAATTTTGCAGAAGCCCAAACCTTAAAATTGGTATTGCCATTATTCTTTGCATTTGACAATTTGATATACCTAATGTGATACTTCTGTCTTTTTAGTATATTTTTGCCATTTGTATGAAATAGACTTTCCAAGACTTTAGTTTATATTTATAGATTGGTATTTGTCTTTTTCATTATGGACATTAAAATGCTTGATATGTCATAAATTTCTGTTGTGAATGTTAAAAAAAAATAAAAGATGCTCAATACCACTAGTTTAAAAAAAGAAAGAAAGAAAGGCAGCTGAAGGAAAAAGACCAAACATAGCATGCAATCATTAAGAAATGGGTTCCAGGTAAATACCAAATCAAGAGTATGGCAGTCCTGGGGTGCCTAGGTGGCTCAGTCAGTTAAGTGTCTGCCTTTGGCTCAGGTCATAATCCCAGGGTCCTGGGATTGAGTCCCATACGGAGCTCCCTGCTTAGCAGGGAGCCTGCTTCTCCCTCTCAATATGCCTGCTGCTCCCCCTGCTTGTACTCTTTCTCACTCACTCTCTCTGACAAATACATAAATAAAATCTTAAAAATATAGATAAATATTCAGCATACAAAGCCATCATTAGAACAAAACGCTTTTTTATTCAGCTTGTCTATGAAATCTATATTGTAGTTCTTTCTTTTGTATTGCTGCACTTAATTCCATTGTAGAATTAACCACATTCATCTATCAGTTTTCTGTTGACAGACACTTGGGTTGCACCTAATTTTAGCTATTGTGAATAAAGCTGTTATGAAAATTCGGGCAGAACTCTTTTCGTGGACATCTTTTTATTTCTCTTCCACTAATACTTAGAAAGGTATTACTAGGTCAAATGGTAGGTGCAGTTTTAACTTTATAAGAAATTGTCTTTTGTCAGAAGTGCCACTTTATATTCCAGCAGGTATAAGTATTTGAAAGGAGAAGTAAACCTACCACTTTTAGTGAGGGATATGATTGGATACCAAGAAAGGAATTAGAAATGTATTTAAAACCAGTGAAAGTTTATAGTTTTAAGTGTAACATCTTAAAAAGGCATTTATCAATGATTTAAATAAAAAGCTTTTGCACAATGAAGAAAACAATCAACAAAATGATAAGGCAACCTACCAAATGGGAGAGATTATATGTTCAATAAGGGATCAATATCCCAAATATATAAAAAACTTATAAAACTCCACACCAAAACCACAAATAATCCAATTAAAAATGGGCAGAGGATCTGAACAGTTTTCTAAAGAAGACAGAAATGGCCAAAAGACGTATGAAAGGACGCTCAATGTCACTCATCATTAGGGAACTGCAAATCAAAACCACAAGGAAATATCACCTCACACCTGTCAAATGGCTAAAATAAAAAAGACAAAAAACAGCAAGTGTTGTTGAAGATGTGGCGAAAAAGAAACCCTTGTGCACTGTTGGTGGGAATGCAAAGAGGTGCAGCCACGGTGGAAAACAGTATGGAGTTTCCTCAAAATGTTAAAAATAGAACTACCCTATGATCCACTAATTTTACTACTGGGCATTTACCCAAGGAAAATAACAACACTAATTCAAAAAGATATACGAACCCCCTATGTTTACTGCAGCATTATTTACAATAGCCAAGATACGGAAGTGACACAAGTATCCATCAATACATGATGAATAAAGAAGATGTGGCATATATACACAAAGGAATATTACTTGGCTGTAAAAAAGAGCGAGATCTTGCCACTTGCAACAACAGGGGTGGACTTGCAGGGTTAAATGGTTAAGTGAGATAAGACGGACAGAGAAAGAAAAATACCATATGATTTCACCTATATGGGGAATTTTAAAAACCAAACAAATGAATAAATAAAGTAAAAAAGGGACAAGAGTCTGATTCCTAAATACAGAGCACAAACTGGTGATTGACAAAAGAAAGGTGGGTTAGGGAATGGATGAAAGAGATACTGAGTATCAAGATTACACTTATCAAGATGAGCATCGAGTCATGTATAGAATTATTGAACCATTATGTTATATACCTAAAATTAATAACATTGTATGTCAATTATGTCAATAAAATAATAAATTTAAGTTAACATAAAATATATGTGATGAAAAAAGCATTCCATTACAAAAATAATTTTAAGAACCTATATATTAAAATATAATTAGGAAAACATTCAACAAGAAATACGTAAATATCACGTGGAAATCATAAAATTTTAGTGAAGAACATCAAAGAAGATATAATTAATATAAAATATGCTATAATCTTATAAATGAAAATATCAGTTCTCAATTAACTTATGAATATAAGGAAACTGCAATCAAAAGTGCAACAGACACATAATAGAAAATTACAAACTCATAGTAAGATTTATATGGAAGATAATAAATTGATTTGAATTTTATGTGATTGCATGTACATGAAGGAATAATTATTTTAGAAAGAAAGCACAAATCCATGTATACTGAAGTAATTAAGGATATTTGAATGAGGGTTTTTAACAGGATGGCATTGATGTAGAAGTTACAGATTTATAGAAATAATAAATTTATTAAAAGAATTGCATTGGTTACCCATTTATAAACAAAGTCAGAATTTATCTCAAACCTTCCACTATGTTGAACTCCAGGGCATTTCAGAAAGACAGAGGGAGGAAGGAAGAACCAAATATATGTTCATTTTGAGGGTCCCTTCATTTTATTCCGTCGTCAAGTGTTCAAGTATAAGAAATACTGAGAGACCATCTGGTTCAGTTCTTTTTTAAAATTATACTTCACAAAAAAGTGTGTATACACATACATCCTGAAGAAGGGACTTGGGAAACATAGAGAGCCTGGAAGAGAATACAGGATACTTATGGATCTTTGGAAAGACAAAGGAACACTGAGCCAGTGAAACAATTTGGGGGTACATGTAAGACTTCATCTTGAAAAGATCCCACGTCACAAGGTAGGTAGCTAGGCATGCTCATCATTGAGAGACAGAGAGAAGCAAATAGGGTAAACACTTCGGATCTAATATACATTTCAGATTTTCTAGCTGAAGAAACTCAGATACAAAGATTTAAAATGGTTTCTTATTACCCAGCTAAAAATCAGCAGCAACAGAATGTGAACATATAACTTAAACTTCCCTAAGGAAAGAATGTTTTCTGAGGTGCCACACTGAATGATCCAGAGGCTATGGCTTGCCTGGAGTCACCCTCAACTTTCCCTCATTTTTCTTTAGAATCAGCACATACAGAGGGCATGTGCTATGGTGAGTGCTATGAATTGTGTAAGACTGATGAATCACAGAACTGTACCCCTGAAGCAAATAATACATTATATGTTAATTTAAAAAATCAACACATATATTTGCATATGACTTATTATACAAATGAATACATCTATGTATATTTTATGTATATGCATTTATAAATATTACATTTATATATTTATAATTAAAATATACATTGTATTACATACATTTATATACACACACTCACTACAAGACAATGAAGTATATGTATTATTTCCTGTAAACAAGGCCCATCTCTTTTTACTCTTATCTGTGCTATTTTGCGGTGAGAATGCTATCTTGAATTCAAATAAAACTGCGGTTGCTATAAAATAGTTTTGTTATACGTAGTGATCCGAAGGGGCACGTGCACCCGAATGTTTATAGCAGCAATGTCTACAATAGCCAAACTATGGAAAGAACCTAGATGTCCATCAACAGATGAATGGATAAAGAAGATGTGGTATATATACACAATGGAATACTATGCAGCCATTAAAAGAAATGAAATCTTGCCATTTGCAACGACGTGGATGGAACTACAGGGTATCATGCTTAGTGAAATAAGTCAATCAGAGAAAGACAACTATCATATGATATCCCTGATATGAGGAAGTGGAGATGCAACATGGGGGACTAGGGGGGCAGAAAAAGAAGAAAAGAAACAAGATAGGATTGGGAGGGAGACAAACCATAAGTGACTCTTAATCTCACAAAACAAACTGAGGGTTGCTGGGGGGAGGGGGCCGGGAAAGGTGGGTGGGGTAATGGACATTGGGGAGGGTATGTGCTATGGTTAGTGCTGTGAAGTGTGTAAACCTGGCGATTCACAGACATGTACCCCTGGGGATAAAAATACTTTATATGTTTATAAAAAATAAAAAATTTTATTTAAAAAAAATAAAAATTAAAAATTAAATAGTTTTGTTATATAACTAGATATTAGAAATGTACGGATGTTCCCAAGTGAATTGGTGTGTTATCTGCAAAAGAAAACCATAAAGAATTAATGCAATTACACCCTTATCTGTATGGAAACGTGGAAATCAATGAAATATGATTCAAGGCCCATATATCTTTAGTAATAATTTAACATGACTGCAAAATTAATATGCTTGAAATTATTACAAATATGATGCCAGCACTCCTCTTTTGGCAGTAACAACAAATCTATCAGCATATATAGTGATTAGTTTGCCTATTCATTCAGTAGTTTTACGTAACTTTAGTAGTTTAAAATGAATTCCATATTTTAGGAAACAAAGTTTTATCACCCACTTGTACAGTTGGGAGAAAAATCAGCAGATCTGTCTAAGAATATCAATCACTATTACATTCAAATGTGAAAACGCAGTGTGATTTCCTCAGGAGTCCTATAATGCACATGAGACCCTGAAGTTGCCAACCAAGAATCTTAGATGTAATCGTTGAGAACATATTAGCTGTGTGTCCTCGGGCAAGTCGCTTTTTCCTCTGAACATATTTGCCACCTGTAGAAAGTGCTGTTGCAATCAAATGAGAGACTATATAAACATAGTGTGTAAATCAAAAAGCAATCCCCAGGCTTTGGTGGTTGGTGTTGTTACAACTTGGGCAATTAGAAGATATATAGGAATATTAATTTTTTAAAAAAAGCTTTTACTTTTATATTTTCCTCTCAAGTTTTATAAATGATAATGTGATTATTAAGTATACTTATTGAAAATTTGTGCCCTGGTACAAAGTATAAAGTCACTAGCTCATAGGGCATAAAGAGGTCTATGAGCTTGGTTAAATTTTATTCCTAAAAAAAAACAAAAACTTCACTGAGTTATGAGTGACATACAAAAAGTTGTATGTATTTTTTTGTTTTTTGTTTTTTGTTTTAAATTTAAATAATCTCTGTACCCAATGTGGGGCTTGAACTTTCAACCCCAAGATCAAGAGTCTCACACTCTACCGACTGAGCCACCCAGGTGCCCCCAACACCTTCTCTCATTTAAATGAATTACAACATCACATCTCCTCAGTTCGCCTCATTTATTTTTATTTTTTTAAAATATTTTATTTTTTTTTAACAGAGAGATCACAAGTAGGCAAAGAGTCAGGCAGAGAGAGGGGGAAGCAGGCTCCCTGCTGAGCAGAGAGCCTGATGCGGGGCTCGATCCCAGGACCCTGGGATCATGACCTGAGCCAAAGGCAGCGGTTTAACCCACTGAGCCACCCAGGTGCCCCAAAAGTTGTATGTATTTAATGTATATGTCTTGGTGAGTCCAGTGAGAAGTATGAAACCGTCACCCATGAAACCATCTCCACAACCAATGCCAGGAACAGACCTACCACCAGAATGCTCTTAGTGGCACCTCGGGACTTGCTCTTGGCCCTTAAACCTTTTAAGTAGTATTCTGACAGCTGTTCCAGAGGATGCGCCCATATCAAAATCATATTTTGAAATGTATCCTTGAGTAGCTGGTGTGTTAGAGAAAATTAATGAAGCCAGAATGTGGTTTTGAAAATAAAATACCATGAGAGTGTGATAACCGTGTGTCTCCAGATATTGCCCATGAAAAGAAAACAGAAAATAAAAGACTTAGTGTGAAAAAAAAAATGTAGAGAACCACTGAAGACATTGGTGATTTCCATTAGGGTTTTTTACTGTAATGGAAAACATTTTTACAAAAGAATGTTCTTTTTCTTTTATATAAGAGAGGATTACCCCAGAACTTAGGAGAACCAATCATGTAATAACAGTACCAGAGTGACCATCTTGGCCACACCACTCTCTCTCTCTGTTCATTGACTTTCTCATAGGAAAATGTAGATTTTAAGTAGAAAGGCTAGGTAAGGCTCTTTCCATTCTAAAAGATGGTGGGGGGGCTGGGGTGAGGATCAAAGCAGTAAGATATGGCAGGGATTCTACTTGTCTACAAGAAGCATTCTGTAAAATTACTTAGGGATTCTGATGTAGTCCACTTGTGATTTTTAAAACCTTGTGAAAAGTCAGCATTCTTGGGAAGCTTTTAAAATATGTCTATAAATTGTTGAACCCAGTCACTCAGAATTTACGATTTAACAGATTCTCTGTGTTGTTTCCTGATTGGAGGATGAACTTGTTAAAGATATGCACTTGTATCCCCAGTACCTAGAATAATTTAGGCTCAGCAAAAGTTTGCAGAATAAGTGGAATCATGAATTCTACGTTTCATGCAAATATAGAGATAGCATGCAAAATATGCAGGGAGAAAGAAGGTAGATGTATGGAAAATGAAACTAACACATGACTTTGAGGGTTACAAGGAATGCACTAAGGGAGAGATTGAGGGATAGACCACTGCCTTAATCTAAAACTGAGATGATTTAAATCTCTGTATCACAAAACTCAGAAAACTATAAGGCTGCTTTTAGAGCATACAAGTCAACACAGCATGATGAAGTGATGCTGGGAAGGGAAGCAAGTTAATGGAGGGTCTTCGGTATCCTTCTAGGCACATTATCCTGCATGCTCAATGTTATCAATTTTTTAAAATGTTTTTTTAAAAAGTTTTTTTTATTATGAAATACCTTTTTTTTTTCTCTAAACTGTTCCAAAGAAATTTAGCATGTGAACCAGGTTTTTAAAATAGTAGTATTTAAGAAAGGCTTAGATTTCTTGAGCCCTACAGGTCTGGGGAGCCATTCCAGCCTCCAGGAAAGAAACACAGGGCTCCACAAAAGGCAACTCAAGCCATCATATTGAGAGCAGACTGATGGCAGAGACTGCTTATCAATCACTTGGTTGTCATTCATAAGCCAGAAGCAGCTGAAATTATCAACATGAGAAAGGTTTAAATCTTGCCATCCAAGAACTTAGATTGTAGTAATACGAGGATCTTGTCTCTCCAGAGCTGGAAATCACCCCTGGCTTCATCGCTGAATAGTGACAGTTACACACCTATAAATGATCACATGTATAGCACACATAATGCATATGAAAAACCATAACTTACTTCAATATAGAGTGATGTTCCTTAGTGTATAATGTACACATAAGTGTGCACCATGTCCTGCTTCATTATAAGACAACATAAAATACAGAACCTCACACAGTTCTTTTGAGTTGCTGAAGAGAGACAAAATGAAATGTGCCCTCAAGGCCCCACACCGGAGGCCAGACCACAGTCAAGTTCCCAAGCACCTGTTGCTATCCTCAAGCAGATACAGAAGCTTTCGTGAAATCTAATCCAAGCTAAAAGCCAATGCAAAAGCTAACATTAACAATCTTCCTGTTCCTGTTATCAGCTGGGAATGTGTTGGCCGCAAGAAAGACTAGCTGTACTAGGTTTCACAGGAATCTATTTAACTCATAGGAATGGCTGTAGAGGCTTAATAACACCTTCAGAAAGAAACTCCTTCTATCTTTCTTCCTTAGCCCGCTTAGTAATGGCTGCTCACTTTTATGCCTGGATAGCCTCTTCCAGACAGGAAGAAGGAGTAAGGAGAAAGGTGGCACTGGCAGAAACCAGCCTTTAAGTTTCATTATGTCTTTTGGCAACTTCTGGTTTCAAGGATGAAAAACCATATTTTTGAAAGTTAGAGGGCTTTGGAAATTGAGTTTAACTCTTCCAGTTTATACAGTCTACTACCAATTCTTATATAAAATCCTATAAACTCAGGTTAGAGAGGGTCAAGAGATGAAAAATATATTTAAAGCTCTTATAATATATCCTAGTATGTTTCTATGTGATCTGTATGCCTAAAACATTTCCATCCTGTTACCTATTTATCTTACCAAAAGGTGTCAATGGAACATTTTCATATAACTTTGTCACTATAGCCACATACCTCCTCCAATTTCAGAGGTCAAAATAATGTACATTTAGGTATCTTCTAATGTCGGCCACTTCTATATTATTAGTGGGCAACATTCCAAGCATAAAATACCATATTTAAAGTTGTGAACACAAAAATATTTCATTGGCATTTTAATATTTTTGAACAGTATGGAAAAACTGACCAAAAAATGCCATAATCCCAGAGTTTATATTTAAGATGTAAAATTCTGATGCACTAAATAAGTGGATTTTCAATCATATGTTAAAAAAGAATTTTATGAGATCAATGTTATTAGATTTAATGGAAAATCAAATAAACATGTTTTAAGCCTGTACTTTCAAAAGTTGATTTTGCAAACATATTAAATCAAAATTTATTTTAAATGCATGTAGGATGGTATAATACTAATTGAACAGACAGTACTCATGTGATTTCATACTGAATAATTTACTATAGAGACATATGCATTAAAATGTTAAAACTTAATTTGCTTTATATAAATGTAACGGAGTCCCTGAAGAAGAAAAGGAAAGGGGCAGTAAACATTTTTTTGAAGAAACAATAATGACAATTTTCTGAAGAAGAAAAGGAAAGGGGCAGTAAACATTTTTTTGAAGAAACAATAATGACAATTTTCTAATTCGATGGAAACTATAAACTCACAAATCCAAGAAATTCAGTAAACATCAAGACAAGAAATGTGTGAAGAGAACTATTCCAAGGCACATCATAATCAAATTGCCTAAAACCCATGATAAAACATTGAAACCAATGAAACAAACAAAAAAGATACGTTATGTAAAAAGAAACAGATATAAGCACAACCACAATTTCTCATGAGAAAAATGCAATACTACAATGCATGGTTCACCCCTACAATGGAACAGTTCTTTGCATTAAAAGGATGAACTATTGATACATATGCAAAAATGGATGAATCTCAAAATATTTACCCGAGTGAAAGAAGTCAGACAGGGTATACCTTGTACATTTTGATCTTTAAAAAAATTTTAGAATAGGAAAATTAATTTTCAGTGACAGAAAGCAGATCAATGGTTGTCTGATAGAGAAGGGCCAGGAATTACAGGGGGAATAAGGAAGTGTTTGGGGGTGACAGACAAGTTCATTTTCTTGATTCTAGTGATGGTTTCAGGTTTTATATATACATCAACCATACCAAATTTTACCCTTTGTGTATGTGCTATGTATATGTCAATTATAGCTCTATAAAGCCCTTTTTAAATAAAAATTAGATAAAAAAAACCTATGAAGAAGTAAATAATGATAAATCCTGCCATTATTATTTTATACAATCCTCTATTTTACAGTGAATTTAGAATAAGATAAAAGTGTATAGGAAAATATGATAAAACATTTACGTCAATTGGTTTTCCATTCACTACTAAATGTGATAGAATATAAAGACTCCAATATTTTTTTTTCCTGTGGCAAGTTCTTGCCAATGTAAACATAATGGTATCAGAACTAAAGGGCACTTTTGCTTTGCCCATTCCCAAAACACTTTGGGTTAGTGTGAAGTTACTACTCAAGGGAAAAAAAATCTGATTTAAAAATGTGGATTTCCCATCAAAGTCCTATCATAAAAAAATCACACAAATTTATCATCTGGTAAAAAAATTAAGAAAAGTCATTATTATGGAACATTTGTGAGGCCAGGTACAGTTACAATTGTTAAGTTAGTTTTCTGGCTTGGAGCAGAAGAAAGCTCCAGCAGGAACATCTCAAATATCATCTACTCTAGAACCATTAATTGCTGATATTTCTTTAATAGCATTTTTCTTCAGAATGAAATGCGACGCAATTCCTTTCAGGGCAGCCACCTTTGGATTTTCATCTGCTTCGGGCAAACTGGCACCACTGAAAAAGTCATCTGATTTTGTTAGACCCTTTTGTATCTTACAAAGGATATTACCATATAAAAATGTCAAGAGATAAAAAAATCTCATTACTCTTGCTCTGTGGAGTATCTGTGACGTTTGATAACTGATGTTTGGGCTTTGGTCACTGAGATCACCCATACATAAGTCATTGCTTCCACATTGACCTATGTCATCTTCAAATAGTATTAAGCTCAGATTCAGCTAGTGTTACTATTTCTTAGGTTTACTGGGCAAACAAGCAAAGCAGCAGGGTAAGGGCGGTCAAGAATAAAAATGAAGACTTGCTGTGTGTGAGGCTGACCGTGTGACTCCAACTGTTCCTCCTGGAGGTGTGCCTGAAGGTTGGTGATCCAGGAAGGCACGTGATTAAAAGGGTGCAGATCTGTGACTCTGATTTTTTATTTATTTATTTTTTAAAGATTTATTTATTTATTTGACAGAGATCACAAGTAGGCAGAGAGGAGGGAAAGAGAGAGAGGAAGGCTCTCTGCTGAGCAGAGAGCCCGACACAGGGCTCGATCCCAGGACCCCGGGATCATGACCTGAGCCAAAGGCAGAGGCTTTAACCCACTGAGCCACCCAGGAGCCCCTGACTCTGCTTTTTATAACAGTTTCTATAAAGCAAGCCCATCAATACTCAAAAGTTCCTTGTATTGCCACATATGTAAATTGTTGCATCACAAACATATATTGCAACATTTCTTTTAAGATTTTATTTATTTATTTATTTATTTATTTATTTATTTATTTATTTTAGAGAGAGAGGGCATGAATGGCAGGGGCAGAGGAAGAGGGAGAGATAGAATATTAAGCAGACTCCTTGCTGAACGGGGAGTCCAGTGGAGGGCTTGATCCCAGGACCCCTGAGATTATGGCTTGAGGCAGAAACCAAGAAGCAGATGCCCAACCAACTGCCATCCAGATGTCCCTCAACATTTCTTAATGCATCATCAAGCCAATATGATGTTCAGTGCAGCAGGCCAGACAGCAGTCTATTAGAATCCATTCCTGGCCACTGATATGTGTGACCATCCCTAAGTTCTAAACAATTTCTCATTACCTCAAAAATTATTAACCTGATGACAGTGAATTTTCAAAAAAAAAGCATATATGAACGGTGATATTAATTACAACTCCATCTATTCTGACCCCCTTTACTCTTCTGCACTTTGTAAAGTTAATAAACAATAAAAATTCCAACATAACCCTTGAGGTTGTAGGAGTCAGTGTATATCTTTTATCTTACATTGCCCACGACTTAAAACTGCAGATGTTCATTCAGCTGCTGCCAAAGATCTCTTCAAGTTTTAATAGTTCACTTTCAGCTGACGGAACTGACTTTCAGGAACACATTCTTACGGATTCCCAGCCACACTAGAAGGTCATTAGCCCAAGTTTAGGATTCTGAAGTTATGCGGCCAGCATGCTGATCACTAAGAGGAACAGGTGCAGGGTCAGGAGGCGGGGGTCACTTCCTCTCCAGTTCAACATATTTTGACTTGATCTTTGTGGATAAGAAGCAATAATAGCAACTCTCCAAAATTCTAAGACTAGAGAGTTGTTGATTCTGCCCTTTATTGTGCTTAACCAGTCCCCCTGCCACTGTGAGTACCATGTTTTCATTTTATTGATAGTAATCTTCACATGTTACTCAACCTCCCTAATTTAGCTATTAAATGGGAATTGTATTTAGGAAAACCCATACCCTAACCTCTTGGCTAAGGGTCTCATGCCTGAATGGAGATACCAGTGCTATCCCTAGCACAGATCAGGTGGAAAGATTATGAAGGTTGACCTTCCACGTCTTTGCAATTTGTAGCATCTCAGGCCTCCAGAAGGTGGTACTTTAGGCTCTTTGGGTTTCAGGGTTCCATATATGAATGTCCAAACTTGGTGCAGAAATTCTGGATTATAACATTAGTAAAACTAAGATTCTGCTAGTTTGTAGCGGCTCTAATGTAGCTATATGGTGCCTAATTTAGGCATACAGTACCTATAGTTTATAGGTGTGCTTTCCAGGCTAAAGTCAAAGACCCAAACTTTGTTCCATTTTATGAAAAATGAAATGGTGAATTATGATGAAGGGATCTTCTCTCCTAAAGCAATTATTAATTACTTATAATTATTTAAGTTACTATTAACTTATATAATACTATATATATTGTAATACTATATATATTGCATAATATATATAGTAACTATATATACTATATAATATATACTATTATATAATCCTTTTTGAGCTATACTATCAGGGCTAGAAAAGGACAGCACTCTCTATTAGCTGTCTGACTGCCTTGACAGGCATCAGACCATCTCAGGTATCTTTCTTAAACAGTGATTAGAAGAAAACAACGTGCACCAGTGAAGCACATTAAACTAGCAATAAAATTGTGAGTCTTTCTCTTTATTAAAATTAGAGTGAATCAAACCAGGCATGGAATAATGAGCCAAATAAAGTTCTTGTATACGAGCACCTTGGGAAGAGTGCTTGCCAGTGAAGCAGCACAAAAACCAGATTTCATAGTCTGGATTTGTTTCAACTGTACACTGGAATTCAAGGACATAGGTGATGCCAGTCTACAGCAATACATCATCTAGAGTTTAGAAGCCTGTCTACCTACTAGATACGACTCCTTAGCCTTTAAATATGCCCATATTTTTCTCATTAAAAATAAAAGCAAGAACGGCAACAAGAAAGAGGGAAGGCAAGAAGGGGAAGGAGAAGGAGAAAAAAAGGAAAACAGCAAAAAGCACCAACAACAAAACAAAAGCTATACACCCCTCTTTGGATAGTGTTTGGTATCTTTCCTTTCTGTCCTTGGCACCAAATTTATTTGCCATTATCCGTTTTCCCTGACTTGTTTAGTATTTTAACCCCCAATTTTTAAAATAATTTTTAAACTTTTTTAAATAAACATACAATGTATTATTAGCCCCAGGGGTACAGGTCTGTGAATCGCCAGGTTTACACACTTCACAGAACTCACCATAGCACATACCCTCCCCAATGTCCATAAGCCCACCACCCTCTTCCTACCACCCTTCCCCCCCACCCCAGCAACCCTCAGTTTGTTCTGTGAGATTAAGAGTCTCTTTTTTAACCCCCAATTTTTAACTGGGCACATGGGCTGCCTGGAATGAAAGGGTACATCTCCCAGCCTCTTTTGATACTAGGCTTGGCTCTATGACTAAGCTCTGGTCAAAGGAACCTGAAAGTTCCCAGGAATCATCACTATGGAAGCATTCACCCTTTCATCATCCTTTCTTCTTCCTGATGGCTGTAATGCTGTCATGAGGGGCTGAGACTCAGCAAACATCTTAGATTATAAAATGGAAGTTGAGGGTGGGGAAGCAATAAGATTGAAGGAGGCTGGGTCATCCTGATGGTCCTGCAGCTACCTGAAACACACAGCCTGTGTATGTCAACTATATTCCAATAAGGCTGAAAAACACAATAGCCGTGGTGCTGGAAGGATGAGATATTGAAAAGCCTTAGCAGGATTTGTTTTAGAAATGCTTGCTATTAAAAATGTGTTTAATCAGTTGTAGTGACTAGTATGATAATAAAGAAATTTTCTTTATCAGCCAGGCATTGCACTAGGCACTATGTGCGTAAGACAGCTACTGACCTCAGTGAGCTTATAATAAGAGAGAATAAATGGCACAAAACAACCTATTAAAATGCACAAAACTGTAAAATACAGGCAGATGTTAATAACCTTTTACTTTATCCTATACTATGTGTCTTCCTGGGTTTCTTTTTTTTTTTTTTAATTTATTTATTTGTCAGAGAGAGAGGGAGAGAGAGCGAGCGAGCACCGGCAGACAGAATGGCAGGCAGAGGCAGAGGCAGAGGGAGAAGCAGGCTCCCTGCCGAGCAAGGAGCCCGATGTGGGATGTGGGACTCGATCCCAGGACGCTGGGACTATGACCTGAGCTGAAGGCAGCCGCCTAACCAACTGAGCCACCCAGGCGTCCCTCTTCCTGGGTTTCTTAAAGAACATAAAATCCACTGAACTCCTATCATTTAGATATATCTCCAATAATAACTGTGGATAACAGAAGTAAAACTATTAAAAGAAGTAAAAAGAAATTCTAAGATATTTTATCACATTTTTGTACCAAAGATTTGAATAAATGAAACCCTATGCTGCCACTTAAGGACATATCTTCTGTAAAAATACAGCCTTTTACTTATAGGAAAATAATTTCAAGTGTGATAGGTACATATGATATATGGTATGTGTGTGTGTGTTATTTGACTCAGATAAAAATAGATGGTAAATGTAAAGCCTGATTATAATATATGGAAATTGAATATATTTAAGTATATTGAAAGAAAAGCAATAATTAAAAGTGTAACCATTCAGAAAAGAAAACACAAGTAATTGTATTTCTGAAATAAAATTCAAATAGCATTACTCATAGTTTTATTTTATAGTGAGCATTTAATTAAGTCAGTGCATATACATCTTAAATATTTTTAACTCGTGACATTCTTCAAAAAATAAATATTTCTGGATTAAATTTTTATTTAAAGAAAAAAGTAAGAATTCAGGTTTTTGTCTTGGTTTCATTTGTAGTGATGCAGATGGCTCAAATAATGGTGCTTCATAATTAATAATTTTTAAAAACTGTAAGTAAATTAACTTTAGTAATGGAAACAGATTGGTTCATAAAACCACAAGTTATGTCTTTACATGTACTATGTAAAGTGGCCCTCAAAATTTTATAGTAATGGATAAGCTTTGTGAATTTTTTTTTTGGTCAAATTATACAGAATATAGAGAATGGGTACTTAATCTGGATAAAATTATATACAAAACAGAAAAAGGCCTAAATCTGTATTGACTCAGACTTTCTTCTTCCCGAAGTGACCCCTGGCAGGATTCCTCTAGGCTAATAAAGCATTTGGACCTGCCTCCATCATCGGGAAGCCAGGGGAGGAACCAGCCCAGGGATAAAGCTGGACACACAATGGAAAAATCAGAGAAGAAAAGAACCTGAGTCTATGATGACACTGGTAAGCCACTGAATCAACAAATTCTGGAACCCACCCTGTGTTTGGACTTGTTGTTTTGTGAGAAAATAAATTTTCTATTGTTTAAATCAGTTTGCATTCCCTATTACTCAAAGCTAAAAGCCATTAGATTATTATAGTTTCTTTCTGCAAAACTGGAAAATCACTACATGTAGACTTGGATTTGGACAAGACATAGAAGTCATCATGGTACAGTATCTTCTCAAATCACCGGGAAACGGTAAATATCTTACAAGTAATACTCCACTAATATTTAGGTTCTAATGCTAACAAGTGGTGAACTTTTTAAATAACTTTGTCTCTCTGTTTTAATGTTGGAAAACTATATGCTCTGCTTTAAGTGAGAGAGAAAAAAATGGTCATCAGCCTTTACTTTAATGCTTCTGATAAACGACTACTGATTTTTAAAAAGATGAAAAGCAATCCAAGTATAAGAAGTGGGAAGAGTCAAGACCTTCAAGTATTAAAGAGAAGTCAGGACTCAAGGTTTTCATTAGAAGCAATCTTCCTGAGTTTGCTGGTCATTGGAACATTAATTATGAGCTATTTTGGCATAAGTCTTTGCTAATGCAACACTGAGACAGCTCGTTCTACTAATGGCTAGCTCTAATTCATAGAAAAGTCTTTCTTATAATAAGCAGAACTCTGGCTTGCCTTAACTTATCAACATTTGTCTTCTGAATGAGGCCTTTTCTCTTACCACATTAGGGCCTTTTAAATAATTGAAAGCAGCTGCTATTTTCCCCTCTGATTTCTGTTTCTTCTTTTCAGTGTCTGTGAATTGCAGGAACGGGGAAATGGGAGTATTCCTTCACCCACAGGGGAAGAGACGGATAATTTTATTTCTTTTTTCCAGCAGAGATGAGTCCAGGAAACACAATTTTAGGTTCTCTGTCTATTCCCATCTACCCACTTCCTCTTCTCTATTCCATGCAGAGAAAGTGATTAACACAGGAAAATCCATCCCACTATTCACTCCTCTCTAATGGTTAGAGTTAACATTCCAAAGTTTACGGATCATACATGTCTTGGCCTCTTAACAATTTCTTTCTTAGATGAGAAGAATGCCCATAAATGGCAGATATTCTCTTCAATTCTACCTACATGGCAAGCTCCCCATTAAAGACCATTAAAGACCTCCACAATCCTCCTGACTATAAGAAATTACTGTTATTGAACTGCTCAGTCTGAATCTGGATGAGCTAAGGGAGACCAGCTCATAAAGGAGAATGCAGAAAGCCTTTCTCCGCCCTTAGGTCCAAGCCACATTTTCACATTCAACATGAACAGCAAGCTGTGTGGTTTGGAGAATGACACTGATTCTGGATGTATTCTATCCTTCATCCAAATCCTTGCACTTCATCTCTGTTGGCTCAGAACCTAGAGTGAGTCTCAGTATTATTCATATCCAGCAGCTCTCCCCTGATAATCCCTAGTTCATTCAGTGTTCTTTCTTACATGCTGTTCTTAATCTCCAAAATTATGATTATCTCTTCCTGAATATCCTATACTTCATGTAGGCACCTCATACAACGCGGTCTCAGCACCACAGTATATTGGTAAAAAATACACCCTTTTAATTGAATTCAGTTAGATCTTGGTTAACATCCTGGCTCTAGTGTTTCCCAGATGTGAGTGCTTGGGCAACTTTTTGATGGCCCTGAGTTATAGGGTCTCCAATTTAAATGGACAGAATACAGACCTCACAGAATTGTTATGAAGTTGGAGATATTTAAGACAGCATTAGTAAATCATTCAGCACAGTGCCTAATATACACTAGGTCCATGAGAAATGTTAGTTTTCCTTCCGGTATCCTCACACAAAACTAAACCTATTTCAACGTCATACCTAGCACATATGGAAGATACTTTAAAATTTTATACTGCTCCATAGATTAGACATATTTTGAGGGAACTCTGTGGGACTGATTAACATTAATGTGGAACCATGTGTAACACTAAAGACCGACTTTCTATTAAGAAGTTATACCTCCTCAAAACATTTGCTCATTGTAAGATAAAAATCAGGCAGGGGTGCCTGTATGGTTCAGTCAGTTAAACTTCTGACTCTTGATTTTGGCTCAGGTCATGATCTCAGGGTTATAGGATCAAGCCCTGCAGTGGGCTCCATGCTCAGCTAGAAGTCTGCTTCTCTCTCTCCCTCTGCTCCTCCCCCGACTCATACTCTCTCTCTCTCTCTCTCTCAAATAAATAAATAAATAAATAAAATCTTTTAAGATTAAATAGATAAAAATAAAAATAAATAAAAATCTGGAAAATGTAGCCTTTTTTCTGAACTGCTACTTAAATGCCATCTTTTTCATGAAGGTTTAATGATGTTTCCTCAATCAACCTTATCAAACGGATGCATTTGATTTAGACACTTCCTATATTAATGATTACATCCTATATGTTACTATAATTATCTGTTATTTTATAATCCACACTGAATTGTATGAAATTAGCCTGAAACTGTGGTACTATTCCATACCAGTATACCCATCTAACATCAGAAACTACTAGAGGTCAAAGGGCAGTGTGAATAAAGGGCTAATACTAGGCGTGGGGTAAGGCAGGGCTGCTAGAAAAATATTTGTTGGAAACACTACTTAGGACCAATGAAGAATGTTGTTTATATCTTCATGATGTGTCACTACTGGGTCAGAGGAGATATGAGTTATCATGGAAGCCTTCGACTACAATGGCTTAAAAGTGGGCAGGGGGGCTATGGCCTTCTGTACATCAAGGAGATCTACACATTCTTTTGTTTTCAACAATGGCAGCCATACACACCCCATATATATAAGAAGACAGAGAAGCTGCAGTTTTGGGTACCTGTCAGGTCTCTTAATGAGATGAAGATGTTATACTTTCTGTAATTCCTGTTTTGTGTACTTCTAAAAAACTAATTAACTGTAGTATTAGATTAATGCCTCTTCATTTATGTCTCATGAGTCTTCCTGCCAATCTGAAACTGTAACCATAGTTTTGTTGCTGCAGGGATTCTATTGTGTCTTATTCAAGTCATGCACAATGAACAGAGCATTTACCAAATGATCTTGGCTCATCAGAATAATAACCCTGTTACTTGTAAATATTGAAAGATCGTGGCAAAGGTAGGGGGTCAGAAAACTTCAGGATGTATTATAATCACTGAGTAGTCAACATGACTAATATGTAAGACGGAAGGAAGAAAAATCAGTGGCTACTGAGTCTGTGAGACATGGCAGTGAACTTGTAAGCCTGCCCCCACCTCGGAGTTTTACACAATATTTTTACAAATAGGCATATGATTATTTCTGAAATGTTCAAATTCTAAAGACATTCTGAAAGATGATCCAAGAAAGGGTAAGAGCTACTACTTTTACTTCAGTTTAAAGAGTGTGTCTGAATACCCTTTTGAGAGGAATTCAGGCAATTTATAAAGAAAATTACTTCTTTGATGCCTCTAGGTTACTACTTAGCAAATTACTCTTAGACTCTACCAAATGGCTTTCATTAGTTAAAACTAATGTTAATTATTTTCCCTCTGAAATGTCTTGCTCATCCTTGAAGAATTACTCAAATACTGTTTAAGGGCAAATGTTTCCAAGAGTCTAGGACAGGAGTCAATCTATTATATTACTTCTAATGAAGATGATCAGAGCTTTCCTTCTCCTTTCCCTCATGCAAACATGGCACATTATTGGGTTGGAGTTAAAGATGCTAAACAAGGAACAAGGCTGATGTAAAAACCAAGTGTTCGTTTTTTAATATGATTGATGATGGGAATAAAATAGTTAGGCTGAGCCAAGGTGTCCCCACCACTAATCACCCGATCTAATGACCTTCTAGTTCCTAAAACAGAGTCAAGCATTCAGGAAAGACCAACAACACAGCAGCAGAAAACACAAATGGAAAGAATTTCAAAATATTCACTAAGGGTGTGGGTGGTTTAGGTAGCATTGATAACCAGTAGGCAGTGCTTGTTTTTAATAAGAGATTTTCTACAATGGCTAACACATTATAGTCAGGAATGGCTTTGGCTTCAAGTGAGACAATAACCAAGCAATAAAGGCCTGGTGGTCTCCACCCTTGACATTTATTCAATTTCTGCATATATTCATACACACACACACACACACACACACACACACACACCAGAGAGAGAGAGAGGAAATGGAAAGAGAATCTAGTCCAGGCTTTTACTGCTTGCTTATTTAAGAACCTGTCATAGGAAAGACATGTATTTTCAGATCAACAGTAGAAAAAAATAAAAAATTCTCCTGTTAAACATACGAAAATTGCAAAACATCAAGTTTAAAAATAAAAAATTTAAAGCTACTGGGATGGCTGAGTGGTTCATTTTGTTAAGCATCCAACTCTTTTTTTTTTTTTTAATTTTTTTTTTTTAATTTCTTTTCAGCGTAACAGAATTCATACATAGTTTTACACCACACCCAGTGCTCCATGCAATGCGTGCCCTACACAATACCCACCACCAGGCTCCCCCAACCTCCCACCCCCCCGCCCCTTCAAAACCCTCAGGTTATTTTTCAGAGTCCATAGTCTCTCATGGTTCATGTCCCCTGCAATTTCCCTCAACTCCCTTCTCCTCTCCATCTCCCCATGTCCTCCGTGTTATTTGTTATGCACCGCAAATAAGTGAAACCATATGATAATTGACTCTCTCTGCTTGACTTATTTCACTCAGCATAATCTCTTCCAGTCCCGTCCATGTTGCTACAAAAGTCGGGTATTCATCCTTTCTGATGGAGGCATAATACTCCA
>PISX010015648.1:0-48724 GCA_004024625.1 Mellivora capensis
CACCTGCCCCGCCCCTTCCCGATAGCCCCCTTCTTCTCACCAGCGCTGCCTCTTCACCTTGCTGCCGGCCCCACCGCCCTAACTCCCTGCTAGCCCCGCCCCCTTCCCGCAGGCCCCGCCTTCCAGCCCTCCCCTCCCCACCAGCCCTGCCCTCACCTTACCCATAGCCCTTCCCGCGAGTCCCACCCCTCCCACTGGCCCCCACCGGCCACGCCCCTCACCTTCTGGCTAGCCCCTCCCTCCGTTTCCGGTCGGCCTGTGCGTGTCCTCCCCGAGCGCGAGGCAGGCCGGGAAGTTGGCTGCCCTAAAGATGGCGGCAGAATTGAAAAGTTGGAGCCGCTCCTGCGGCCTTGAGGGGCCGGAGACGGATCGGGGGCGGGACAGGCGCTCTCTCGTCCTCTCTGAAGGGCGTGGGGCGGTATTGGGGCGCGGCAGGCGCGATCCCGCGGCCGCGAGGGGGCGGGGCCCGGCGGGCGCGTTCCCGGCGGCTCTGAGGCGTGGGGGCGGGGCGCGGGGCGGGGCCGCGCCTCGGCCCGGAAGTGCGGGGTGTGGGGTGCAGGGCGCGGACGTCCCCTGGCGGCCGCGGCCGGAGAGTGCGGCCGCGCGGGCGGGAGGCGCAGGAGCGGCGGCGGCGGCGGCGGTGGTGGCCGCGGGGCCGGGCGAGCATGTAGCGGCCACGGGTGGCGCGGGGCTCCCGGGGCGGGCCGGGCCGCGGGGGCCGCTCGCGGCGACATGGAGGAGGAGGGCAAGAAGGGCAAGAAGGTGAGCGTTCGCGGGCGGGCGCTCCCGAGGGATGGGCGGGGGGCGGGCTGGACCCCGGAGCGGGGCGGCTGAGCGGGCGCCGCGGGTGGACTGGGAGGACCCTCGGGGCCGCGCTGACGGGCGTCCGGCGCTGGGCGGTCCCGCGGGGGGAGGTTAGATGTGAGGTCAGGCGTGGGGCGGTCGGGGGCGCACACTCTTGGGGGGAGAGGGCGGCCGGCAGGCCGGGGTTCCCCGGGGGCGCCGCGCGCTCGGGCCCGGCGCTGGGCCGCGGGCGTCGGGCTCCGCGGATGGGCCAGGAGACGAGCCCCCGGACAATGGGGTTAGGTGGTCCTCCCGCCGGGCCGCGCGGCGGGGGAGGAAGGAGCCACGCCTTTCCGCCCCTTCCGGTCAGTGGGTCCCCCAGCCCCAGCTCTGCACATGGCCAGGCCGGCGGCGCGGGGCGCAGGGGCTGCGGAGGGGCCGGTCCGCTGCGGCGCCGGGAAGTTTCCAGGGCCGGTGTCTGGGAGACAATGGGGAGTCCGCCCCGCGCGGAGCGGCGCCGCTCGGTGCCTCCGGGCTCGTGGTGCCGCGCTCTCGCACGCCGTGCGCCTCGGGGCCGCCGCGCTCGCCCTGCTCACCCCTGCTCACCCCGCCGCGCCGCTGCGGGCACGCTCCGTCGGGGGCTGCATTTCGGACATAGTTCAGGAGAGTCCTCGGTTTCTGTGGCCTTCGTTACCGGCTGGAGTGGTTGATAACGTCACTCTGTCATTGCTCCGCTGCCATTGAAATGCAAAGCGGTTTCAGCGCAATTTCTCGTTCGGGTAGAGGACTTTCAACGTGCCGGATTTCGTTAGGGTGCGCTCCTGTGTGCAGATCTCAGAGAGGCTCTGGCAGGTCCTCTGATGGCACAGCCTGTGCTGGCCCGAGCCAGCTGTGCCCTCAGCGGACTCATCCCCTTGTTTCCCAAGATGCCCCGCTCTTGAGAGGTTGAGCTTGAAAATCGTGTGGCCCCCGGTGGCCCTCCGCGGATGGGGGGGGGGGTGCTTTTCCCTCACTTTCTTTCCTCCTTGTTGTGTTATGTCGGCAGCGTGTTGTGTTATATCTAATTAAAGTGTGATACCAGCTGCAGTTCCCAAAGTCTGGAAAACAGCCGAGAAAGTGATTCAGCCTGCAGGCGCCAGACAGCGAGAGATGCTGCCCACCCTGAAGGGGAGAGCTGAGTTTAATGTTTCTGCCACAGCCGGTAGAAGGCTCCAGAATAAAGTCAGTCCACGGCCTCCTTCCCTGCTGCAGGCAGGTGGGCCAGGACCCGCACAGGAGATGGCCTGTCCCCAGCACTCTTGGCTGCCAGCGTTGCTCCCGGCCCAGCGGGTCACCAGTCTTGGCCTTGAAGCATCTTCCACACTCAGGCCAGACGAGGCTGGCTGAGCAGGGTCCCTCCCTTCCGACAGATGCTAACCTGGTTCTGTGACAGAGAAGCATGGGATAGACTGATGGGCTTCAGAGCCCTCTATGAGGTTTGGTAGAAACAGAATATTCACTGACGCTGGGAGAGACAAAGAATCAGCGGGACATTCCTGAAATATAAGTGAGAAGCCAGTGAAACCCAAGAATTTTTGAGGTGGGGGCCGTGTGAAGATTTAGGCCTAGAGAAGGTTAATGATGAATCTCATTGTGTCTGTTAGAGAAGATAATCACTTGTTACATGGTTGCCTAATGCAGGAGTTCTGTGTTTCCTCTGTATTGGGCCCCTGCCCTAGCTCAATTTCCCATAGGCAGGCCAGCAGACAGCTCTGGGGCGGGAATTCCTATCCAGGCCACAACTTAGCACACTTTCCCTCTTGCACTTTGCCAGTCTCAAGCAGGCAGAGCCTTTCTGCTCTGCTCCTCCATTCAGTGTGGGGTTACCGCCAGCTCAAGACACTTGGTGCTTACATTGTCCTCGTTATGGTCCATTAACCAGATTGATCTATTTTAAAAGTTATACCTAAATTCATGCTAAAATAGCAGAAGTAATTACCTAATAGTTTTATGAAAGTGCAGTTTGGGGGCACCTGGGGGGCTCAGTGGGTTAAGCCTCTGCCTTGGACTCAGGTCATGATCCCAGGGTCCTGGGATGGAGCCCCGCATCGGTCTCCCTGCTTAGTGGGGAGCCTGCTTCCCCCTCTGCGATCCGCCCTGCACACCCCCCCCACTTGTGCACGCTCTCTCTGTCAAATAAATCTTAGAAAGAAAGTACAGTTTGCTATTTTGTTTTTAAAGATTATTTATTTATTTGACAGATCTCACAAGCAGGCAGAGAGGCAGGCAGAGGGAGAGGGAGAAGCAGGCTTCCCGCTGAGCGGGGAGCCCGATGTGGGACTCGATCCCGGGACCTGGACCCACGACCTGAGCCGAAGGCAGCAGCCTCTTAACCAACTGAGCCACCCAGGCGCCCAGAAAGTACAGTTTGGACATTTAAATTTCTTTTCAGGTTAGCTCTCTCAACATTGCAGTTTTAACCTTTATTTTTAATTTTTAATTTTCTTTTAAAGTAAGCTCTTGGCACATCCTGGGGCTTGAACTTATGACCCCGAGATCCAGAGTCGCATGCTGTACCAAGCCAGCGAGCCAGGCGCCCCAGATTTAACCTTTAAAGCTGTGGACGGTTGGGCCTCTTTAGGCCTTCAGACACTCGTGCTGGGGCTTTCTCGGGCAGTTGTTTAGGTGTGTTGTCATGTGGCCTGTTAACTTTCTCAGCACAGGAGTCGGTGAGCTGTAGAGCTCACCAGAGAGTAAGTAGAACAGGGTGGGTTTCATATCACGTGGCCCCAGGCACAGCTCCGTCCTTTCTTTCTTTCTTGAGCAATGAGGGAGGAGAGGGAGAGGGAGAGGGAATCCTAAGCGGACTCCGTGCCCAGCACAGAGCCTGACACGGGGCTCGATCTCGCCACCCTGAGATCATGAAATGGGCCGAAATCAGGGGTTGGCTGCTGAGCCGACTGAGCCACCCAGGTGCCCCCAGCCCTGTCCTTTCTTAGGCTATCCTGGCACATAGGATGAGGGTGACTGGAGCCCCTGTAATGTCCCATGGAAAGTTCTGGCTGATGGGGTTGTGGGAGGAGCCGGTCCTGGTACATTTGGGGGATGCGTGTGTGTGTACCAGGAAGTCCCCTGGCTGCTAGAGGCATGGGGCCTGGGGAGTAGGAATGACCACGGGGGGCCACTCTCCCCACCACATGCCCCCAGAGTGACTGCTATCTCTTAGACCACAAGTCCTGATTTGGGGTTTGGAGAAATAATGTTGCCTCTTTATAAAATGGACCCAAGTGCCACAAGTTCTGACTCTCTTCTGTCAGGATGTAATTCTTCTTTGTGAGAAGCTTAGGTGTACGCATGAGTTGGACCATATGCTTGATCGGACGAGGACCCCAGGCCATGGGAGGTCACCACCAGGCCTCTGGCGGTTTGGGGCCCGGCTTCTGCTGCTGCTGGTCACCTCTCCGGCGGCCAGGTTTTCAACCTGAATGGTTAAATATTTCTACGTCGGGTGACTTTATTGTGCTTTCTGTAAATGTAAATAAAGAAAGGCTATAAGGTACTCTGGAAATGTAGGACTGGGTGTTAAGTAGTAGCAGGGAGTTCTTACTAATTTTGTTGCATGTAATGTCTGTATTACGTGTGGCTGAGTTCTGAGCTTGTAGAACTCCACGCTGAGCTGGTTATAGGTAAAATGGTGGGACCCCGGAGACTGGCTTTACCCAGACAGGAAACAAAACTGAGGGGAGATAGTGGAATGCGCTGGTCGTGGGTCTTCCTCATCCATTATTCTGTTCACTTGTGTGAATTTTTGAGTTTTCATATAAAAAGTGGGGAGAAAACAGTCCCCCAAGTTATGGGCCCTCAGCCGTCAGGTCCGGTAGCTGTTGGACCATCCGTCAGGTAGTGTCTGTGAGGAACTGGGGGCTTGGCTGGACCAGTATCTTTACACCTTTGTCTCCAGATGTCAGACAGCCTTCTCCACAGGTGTGTGTGTGTGTGTGTGTGTGTGTGTGTGTGTGTATGTGTGTATAGCTGAAATGAGAATTTAAGGAAATGGTACTTCATATAAGCAATGCACTGTGAGTTTTTTACTCTCGTCTTCTCTCCCATTAAACAACAGCCAGGGGGTGCCTGGGTGGCTCAGTGGGTTAAAGCCTCTGCTTTTGGGTCAGGTCATGATCTCAGGGGCCTGGGATCGAGCCCCGCATCGGGCTCTCTGCTCGGCGGGGAGCCTGCTTACCCCCCCCACCCCCCTCCTGTCTCTCTGCCTACTTGTGATATGTGTCTGCCAAATAAATAAAAAAATAAAAATAAAATAAAAAACAATGGCCAGGCACAACATGTCACAGTCGTAACATGGGGTAACACGGGGACTTTGGGGTCTGTGCCTTGTTTTGTCTTGCCTCTCGGTCAGTTTCACAGGGACTCTTGGGTGACCACGTAGTGCCACCGAGCTGGGAGGTGCCTGGCAGGGACTGTAGGCCCAGCAGCTAGCGGACGAGCCCAGGGAGGCCAGCAGTCGCGAGACTCATTCCTCTCTGATTTGGAGAGTTGCTGCTTACATGGCACCTGTATTTATTATTTTCCAATGTAAGGAACTGTAGAGTCCCTGCCGTCTTCAGACCCCATGACCCGCTGGCTGTGCCAGTGGTCCAAAACTCATGGTGCTTCTCTGCTACGGCTTGGAACATCACTTGGGAGTAACATCCTGGAGAGGAACACATTTCTTTCAGTGATGGTACCATCAAGGGGACCGCTGTGAAGCAAGGGGGGCTGTCAGCACTGTGCCCGTGAATGGGGACCAGCGCCTTCTGTAGTGATGGGCTCGATGACCATGGTCCCTGTGGCTCTCCCGCGTCTTCCTTCCTGTCGGCAGCACCAGACCGGCTCATCCCCACTCTGTGGTGAGAGTCAGCCGCCACCCTTAAGTCCTGTGGAGCTGGCGGCGTGAGACCCTCCTGTTCCCTATCCCAGCGCCTAGGACACACTTTGTGCTGCGTGAAGCAGGGCTGGGGCCGCCGCATCCTGCTTGGAGAGCAGGTGCCCACACGGCGTGGGAGAAGGGGATGCGGTGGGCGCCAGCTCACCCCACACGGGCCCGTGTGTGTGATGTTCAGGAGCAGGAGACGTGCGGGCCGGGGCCCCCGAGGTGCTGGGAGGGCCCTGGGCCCAGGGGCGGGCAGAAGCTGCTGGGCTGTTTGTCGCTCCCTGTAATAGCTCTTCCCTGGTGCTGACTGAGTTCCAGGACCAGATGCGGGGGGACAGATGAGCTCTGTGGTCACAGCTGGAAGTGGGGCTCCGAGGACCCATGAGAGTGGAAGTTCAGAGAAAGCACACTTTGATGAGAGCAAATGAGAAATCCTTTTTGTTGTGAAGGCGTCAAGGACAAGCGTAGAGAAAATTCTTAAGTAAAGCTCCTTTGCCCCAACTTCTAATACCTTCAATGCACCGCAGCTCATTCCTCGTCTGCCCCTGCTCCCCAGGTGCTCTGGGCTGAATCTTCCCCCCCAAATCCATGGGGTGAAGCCCTGAGGTTCCCCGGGACCTCAGAACGGGACTGTACTTGGAGAGGGCTCTTAAAGAGGTGATTGAGGCAAAACGAGGTCACTAGGGCAGGCTCTACCCCAGTGCGACTGGGGTCCTCATCAGAGGAGGACATAGGGCGCAGACACGCACGGAGGGACGACCACATGAGGACAAGGGGAGGAGACGCTGTCCGCACGCCCAGGAGAGGCCTCGGGGGTGGGGGCACCGGCCCTGCCACACCTGGATCTGGGGCATCCAGGGCTGAGGGAGAAGAGCCGTGTGTGTGCGCTGCCTGGTCCCCGGCTTTGTGAAAGCGGACTCAGGTTGTTTGGAGGCAAACTCTGGAGATGGGGGAGGTGTGGCGGGAGTCCTGTGCAAGGACCATCTTGGGGGGAATTGGGGGAATCGGTCTTGGTCTCACCTAGAGGTTCTGAGAACCTGGTCTCCACGGTCACCTGAAGCACAGACAGGCTGCTCAGGGTCGCAGACAACCTGTGCTGTGCTCTGGTGGCCAGAAATGTTACTTTTTCCTCTTAAGTGTGCCTGAATAGTAGCAGTTTTTTGGCCGGGCTTGTGCCAAGAATTAAACATTTGATTGTGGGGATTGGATGCGTGCATTGGGACTAATCCGCTTCACCAAGGACGTGGGGATTTAGGCTTTTGTTTGAGGTTTAGGAAGGTGGGTATCTTGTAACCTGGGAGGCGGGAAGGATCGTTGCACTCTGAAAGCGAGCACCCTGGGTGTGGACGAGCAAACTCCTGTCCTTACGTGTGGAGCCCCTCCCTCGTGCGGGGCCCACTGATTTGCCTGTTGCCGCTCATGACTCTGGGGAGAAAGATACTTACTTTACTATAGTTCCCCCGCACTGTTGGACCCGCAAGCCATTGTGCCTCCTGTGTGTCCTTACAATTAACTTTGCAGTCCTGGGTGCTCTAGAGCATTCCATTTTCCCTCGTGTCGACCTGGCGGGGATGCAGTTTATGAATCTAATGCTTGGACAGACCATGTGGCAGGTCTCTCACCCTGCGGGTCACATGTCAGCAAATGTCCCAGGTCTAACTGCCAGGAGACATGTCCCTCTCAATGACTGTCACCCGTGTACATTCTGCGGTATAACAGTAGCCAAAGCCAACCTGACCTTCCTATGTGGAGGTCAGACCCATGCCAGGCCCTGTTAGGCCTCCTCTCAGGGATAACTGAGCTTGGGTGGCTCAGTTGGCCAAGTGTCTGACTTCACCTCTAGTCGTGATCGCAGGATCCTGGGATCGAGCCCTGCATCGGGCTCCCAGCTCGGCAGGGAGCCTGCTTCTCCCTCCTCTTCTGCCCCTCCTCCTGCTTGTGCTCTCTCTGTCTCTCCCTGTCAAATAAAGAAATAAAATCTATTAAAAAAAGAGGGCTCCTCTTCCCCAGGATTGAACCTTCAGCCTCCTCCTTGGAAGAAGACTGTGCAGTCCGCCCCCGAGCATTTCATTGTGAACCTTCTTGAATCCAGCAGAGTTGAAAGGATTTTACAGCAAATCCCTGTCCACCCACCACCTAGATTCTGCCGTTAACATTTGTTATGCACACCTACCCGTGTATCTCTGAGCCCGCCCGAACCCTTCCCCTGCCTCTCTGGTGCATTTCAGGGTCGGTTCCGGACACCATTCCACTCCCCTCTGGGTGCTTCAGCATGCTTGTCGGTAGCTGGGGCTCAATATCGTTTATGATTTTCTTTTTCTTTTTTTTTTTTTTTTTAAAGATTTTATTTCTTTATTTGAGAGAGAGGCAGTGAGAGAGCATGAGCGAGGAGAAGGTCAGAGGGAGAAGCAGACTCCCCGCGGAGCTGGGAGCCTGATGCGGGACTCGATCCCTGGTGTCCGGGATCATGACCTGAGCCGAAGGCAGTCGTCCAACCAACTGAGCCACCCAGGCGTCCTATGATTTTCTTTTGCTGTAAAAGTTATACACACCGAAACATATGCATCTTAAAAGTACATTAGCTAAATTTTAACAGCTGTGTACACTTGTGCGTCCTGAAGCCCTGCCAAGAAACAGACCAGTGCCATGACTCAGAAGGTCCCTCCTGCCTCCTAGGATGCCTCCCCCTCCCCCGAGGCAGCCGCTGTTCTGAAGGTTGGCACTCTAGACGGCCCATTGGGATTGGTTTCTGTTAGAGAACTTCACACACACGGATTCAGGCAGTACGTACTCCTTTTTTTTTTTTTTTTTAAAGATTTTATTTATTTATTTGAGAGGGTGAGTGTGAGCAGGGCAGGAGAGGGAGAAGCAGACTCCCCTGCTGAGGATGCGGGCTTGATCCCAGGACCCCGAGATCATGACCTGAGTCAGTGGCAGATCCTTACTCCCCTGAGCCACCCTGGCACCCCCAGGCTGTGCATATTCTTTTGTTCCGGGACCCTTGACTCACCCGTCATGTCGAATGCCAGTCTACCCTATGTCTACGCCACGCCCTGTTGCTGGGTATCGGGTGCTCTTGGGTCTTGTATTCTCGCGGAAAGCAGTGAGCATTTGTGAATGGGTCATTGCATGGACACATGTGGCCATTTCTTTTGGGTAAATACCTAATAACTGACTTGCCATTTATGCGGTAGCTATGTATGGAACTTTCTAAGACCTCGCCAAACCGCTCCCTGGGCAACTGTGCGCAGCTCTGCCGGTTACTGAGCGAGTGGCCGTCACAGCTCTGCTTGTCTCGGATTTGTTTCTCCCCGTGGTTCTGTGTGTTTGGGCTTCACGTGTTTTGTTGTTAAGGACCTACACATTCTAGGATCGTTATGTCTCGTTGAAATGAGTCTCTTTCATCGTGAGATGACCGTCTTTATTTGTGGTAATGTTTTTCGTTTTGAGTTCTACTCAGCCTGACGTTAATAGAGCCGTACCGTTAATAGAGCCGTACCGCCTCGCTTGCTTTTATTTTCCTCGTAATGGTTGTGGAACTCCCTTTATTGTCTGCATGGATAGCAGACAGTGGGGCTGTCCTGTCTGTGCCTGCGTTCAATCTGTTGCTGTGTGTTGTGCGTATGTATGTGTGTGTGTAGGAAATCTGGCCTCACACAGCCATGTGGCTGGAAAAGGGAGCAGTGTTTTCAGTCTTTTCAGAGAATGGTGGATTATCCTTTTTTTTAAAATTTTTTCATCCTTTAAAAAAATTTTAAATTTTTTTTATCCTTTTTTTAAAAAAAATAATCATTGCTGTATTTGTTTAATTTGTGTTTGAGTGGGCTCCACACCCACCGTGGGGCTTGAACTCACAACCCCGGGATCAGGAGTTGTGTGCTTTACCAACTGAGCCAGCCGGTGCCACAGTGATGAGTTCTTCTTCTTCCTTTTTTAAAAAAAGACTTTGAGAGAGAGAGTGAGCGAGCACGAGTCAGGGAAGGATAGTGAGGGAGGGGCAAACAGGCTTCCCGCTGAAGCTCAGCCCGACGCAGGGCTCCATCCCAGGACGATGACATCATGACCTGAGCCAAAAACCAAGTGCTGGACGCTCAGTCGACGGAGCCCCCCAGGCGCCCTTGTTATACTTTTTTAATCTAGTCTGACACCTGGTACCTTTTGGTTCTGCTTCGCACTGAGTGTAATTATTAATAGGTTTGTGTTTGTAGGCTGCGTCCCCGTTTGCTTTCTGTTTCTCTTGTGCTCTGTTCCTCACCGGTCTGCTTTTGGGTCGAGTGCTTGTACGGTTCGTGGTGTTGCCAGCCGCTGCTCATCGCAGACAGCCGTGAACCCCTGCCGCGCTTTCTCGTGGGCCGCAGGAGCCGGTCGGCAGGAGCGCTCCACGGACGCTGCCGCCTGTCTTTGCAGAGCTCTTGGCACTCCTGCACGTGTAGTGAAGCCAACAGTATCAGTTTTGCTGTAGACAATTGAATTTTTACCTTTTTTTAATAAAAAAGATTTTATTTACTTGACAGAGATCGCAAGTAGGCAGAAAGGCAGGCAGATAGAGAGGGGGAAGCAGGCTCCCTGCTGAGTAGAGAGCCCGAATCAGGGCTTGATCCCAGGACCTTGGGATCATGACCTGAGCTGAAGGCAGAGGCTTTAACCCACTGAGCCACCCAGGCGCCCCGAATTTTTACCTTTTTATATAGAAATAATGTTAAGTTTACAAAGAAGTTGCATAAAGAATACACAGTGTTACGTGTATCTATAGGATTAAACCCTGAAAATGCCATTATTAGGAAGCTTTATGTACATCTGTAATTTTAGTACACTGATAAATTGTTCTCCACAGTAGTGACTGTTCGTATTCTGAATAGTCACTTATCAGAATGTGTGTTTTCAAATATCCTTGCTCACGTGACACATTACCAGACTGTTGAATACTTGCCAAGCCAATAGATGAAAATGGTATTTGCTAATAATTTTGGGTTTTATTTTCCAAAATGAACTTAAGATTTTTCCTTACTTAAAAAAATACATTTACAGCTTAGAAAAACAGCAAAGTATAATCAAGAAAAAATGAAGAAAAAAATCCTCTTCACTAGGAACAACTATTAGAGCTTTTCAGATCACTTTCCTACATGTGTCTACTTTTCTATTATTATTACTATTTTTTAATTTTTATTATTTTTTTAAAGATTTTATTTATTTATTTGTCAGAGAGAGAGAGAGAGAAAGAGCGCGTGAGCAGAGGCAGAGGGAGAGAAGCAGGGTCCCTGCCGAACAAGGAGCCCGATGCGGGACTTGATCCCAGGATGCTGGGATCATGACCTGAGCCGAAGGCAGCTGCTCAACCAACTGAGCCACCTAGGCGTCCCTCTTTTTTTTTTTTTTTTAAAGATTTTATTTATTTATTTGACAGACAGAGATCACAACTAGGCAGAGAGGCAGGCAGAGAGAGGAAGGAAAGCAGACTCCTTGCTGAGCAGAGAGCCCGATGAGGGGCTCGATCCCAGGACCTTGGGATCATGACCTGAGCTGAAGGCAGAGGCTTTAACCCACTGAGCCACCCAGGCGCCCTATGTCTCTTTTTCTGTACATGGTTTTACTTCCTTGACCTCATTTATTTCAGATACATGTTTAGTGCCCACTGGGTCCAGTGTTTTCTGGGGAGTTGTCGCCGCCTTCCTGAACTCCTTCACCATGTTTGGGGAGGCTCTTAGTGCCGTAAGATAGACCTGAGTGCTGTAGGAAGGAGCACAGGGTGGTGGGTCAGGATGTGCACTGTGCAGAGTGAGTAGATTCTCTGAAGGGCCCACCCCCCCTTCCCCATCCCCTTGTCGCTTGAACTCTGTCATGTGGTTCTGCTGTTGCTGGGGACGTAGGGCCCACCCTGGCCGCCCTTGCTGGGGTGCTGTTTATTGGCCCACACAGATTTCTGTAGCTACATCTGCCAGGTATAGAGACAAGGTGACGGAACGCACCTGAGTAAATCAGGAACAGTTCTTTATCCTGGAGGGGGGTTAAGAGCCAGGGTTACTGGTTATGGATGCCCCTTACAAAGATTCTGGTGTTTCAACACCTGTTACACAGAGACATCTGTGGCCCTTGTGTGTCTACATCGCATGCTCTCGTGAGTTCCTTCTTAGAGCTGGAACTTTGCTGTAGTCACCAGGGGCAGAAAGCCCTGTCACTGGTATCTTATCACCTGGTGTATGCAGGGGAGACATGTGACATCCCCGAATCGCCCGGAGTTCCCTGTGTGGGAACCTTCATTTCCAGAGCTCTTCGCACATGTCGGGGTTGCGCGTGTCCTAAGAAGCTTGTGCTTGGCTCCCAGTGGCATGGCGTTTTGAGGGGGGCACGATGTGACACTTTTGGCAGTCCTGGACGCTGGCCGAGTCTCCCCAGTGCTGGCCGTCAGTGGTGGCACATCATGGCCTCACCTCCCTCTTCATCCGTGGCCAGGTCTTGGCTGCAGCAGGAGGGGGGCACCTCTGATGGGTCTTCCGTTTGTTTTTTTCATGTGCTTCACTGCCCTTTTCTCTGACCCCCGGGGTTGAGTTCTTTCACCGTGGCCTGCCTTTGTGGGCAAACGTCTCGGCCTGCATCACGCGGGTCCTGTCGTGTGCGGTCTTGTGGGACGAGCGCTGTTTCCATGCCTCTCTACCACTCTCAGAAGAACTCACCGAGGAGTTGCAGGAGGAGTACCGGGCGCTCCCGTGTCGCTGCCCGCAGCTGCTCGGAGTCTGTGCGCGTCTGCCACGCGGCCACGCGGCCGCGTCGCCCTCACTGCCGGCTCGCCGGGTGCACCAGCTTTTCACACGCTCTCCTGCTGGTCTCCCTCGGGGCGCCTGTCTCCGCGGGGTCAGGCCCCGGCCATGCTCTCACCAGCCGGGGTCCTTTCGGGGGCGAAGGTGCTCCCGCGCAGGTGCTCCCGCGCAGGTGCTCGCCTGCCCAGCGGGAGCGCGCTGCGGGGAGGAACCTGCGTGGCCCCACCCCTGGGCGTGGCCCCACCCCTGGGCGTGGCATCAGCTGCTGGCGGAGAGCACCCTGGTCTGCAGCGGGCCTTGGCCAAGGTGTGGGTGCCGGGTAGGAGCGCCGCCCTCGGCGTGCAGCCCGCATGGCACCTGCTCGCGGACACCCTGCTCGCGGATGCCCCGGGCTGTGTCCCTTGGGCGGGGGGAAGGTGCCCTCCCTCTCCTGCTGGGCGCGGTTGGCCAGGCTTTCCCTTGTCGGCGTGAGGTGGGGGACTCATCTGAACTGGGCTGACCCAGTCCCTGCCTTTGTTCTGGACGCTCCTCCTCCCCCCCTCCCTCTGGGGGCGCTCCTCCCCCCATGGTGCTCCTCTTTTGGTTTCTGTGTGTTTGGCTCACAGCAGCAGGGGCGGCTCTGGGGTCAGGAGGTTGGAAGAAGATGGGTGCTGGGGAGGCCCGAGCTGTAGGCCCGGCTGTTGCCAGAGCTCCTGGCAGCTGTGAGGCTGGTCACAGGCACCGGGAGCTTGCGGGGGCTTGGCCTCAGCACTGCCTGTCCTTCTGCTGAGGCGCGTGCAGGCATTTGCCCGTGCTGGGAGGAAGTAGCCGAAGGCCCACATGTGGATGCAGCATGTCCCAAGAGATTGTAAGGTGCTGGGCGTCCTCTCTTGTTGGTGGCCGTGGTGAGCGCATGCTGAGCTCTCCATGGTGCTGCCCAACTGGCTCTCGGGTGACCTGCGGAAGCAGGACCTTACACTCTGCCTGTGTCCTGGCTTGCCCTGCATAGGTGTGCAGAAAGGACAGGTGACTCTCATAGGTGGTTCTTTGGAAGCCACCAGTCTGCCCCGACTCCCGCCTGGTGGAGGCCACCATGCCCCAGGACGTGCTGGCTTTGTGTGGCCAAAGGAGAGTTCCCACGGGGCACCACAGCCAGGCGCAGGAAAGGTGATTTCTGGCTTCTCTGAGGGCACAGCTTTCCTGCAGAAGGCACGGGCAGTGTCCGAGAGGGCAGACCGTGCCCAGCACCGTGGGGCCAGCAGCCCTGCTATTCCAGGCTCCGTGAACCAGTGGCTTCTGGCCACGTGGGACCTCGGGCCCAGATGTGGGCTCAGTAGTGCATCTGGGCCCCTGCAGGGGTGCTGGCCACTCTCGCTGAGCACCCGATGCCCTGTGGCTCCTCTTCCAGTTACGCCAATGGAAACAGCAAGTCCCGACGCACCACAGCCTGCCTTCATGTCAGTACAGGAACACGCGGGGTGTGGGAGGTGTGGGGGCCGACCCTGCTCCGCAGTTCCTGCACCCCAGGCTGGGCTCTGGCTCGGATGCCATGTCCCCTGCCCACCTCCAGCAGCCCCTCCAGCCAGCTTTGCTAGTCCCTCTGTCTCGCTGGAGCTCTGGCCTATCACAGAGAAGGTCCTGGTCCCAAGGGTGAGTGGGTGCTCTAGGGTAAACTTAGCAGGAACATCTGAGATGTCTGTGGGACAAACTCCCGAAACACGGAAAAACAGGCTAGAAGAAGTGGGCAGACATCTCGTGTTTGGCTGGGATTGGCGGCCTCATGACTGGGTCTGTTCCCCCTGAATTAATTTATGATCCCAGTGAAAAGGCCACCAGGCTCTTCTCTGGAACCAGACTCCTTGAGTGGAAGCTCCCCTGAGCTACGAGAATGAGAAAAGAACGAGAAAACTGTGGAAAAGAAGAGCGGCACGGGAACAGGTCCAGAGTGGCCGTGCCCCTGCTGGCCGGTGTGGGGTTGTTCCGTGTGAAGCTGCGGGCACAGAGGGGCAGAGTCAGAACTAGGCCCCGCTCTGCGAGGAGCTGAGTGTGTGGGAGAGGGGGGAGATCTGCCTCTTCACGAGTGGCATGGGGAACCTGGGTCACCGTACAGAAAAGGGTGAAGTGGGCCCATCCTTCGTACTGAACACCAGGATGAGCAACAAATGGGCTCTGGAATGTAAATAAATAACCCATAAAAGGAAAGACAAAAAGACCTGACCACGTAAGCACAAGCAAAGTAGAAAGACGAATCAAGAAAACATTATCTGCACCTTATAAAACAGAAGGTAAATGTCCCTAAATAAGATGCTTCTAAAAAGGGAAAATGACAGGCAGGGGCTGGGAGGAAAGAAATGGGCGAGAGATGGGAACAGAGCCCGATGTTCGTCACAGAAAGAGAAACACAAATTGCTTTTAAAAACACATGTGGTGGGGCACTTGGGTGGCTCAGTGGATTAAAGCCTCTGCCTTCGGCTCAGGTCATGATCCCAGGGTCCTGGGATCGAGTCCTGCATCGGGCTCTCTGCTCAGCAGGAAGCCTGTTTCCCTTCCTCTCTCTGCCTGCGTCTCTGCCTACTTGTGATCTCCATCTGTCAAATAAATGAATAAAATCTTAAAAAAAAAAAAATAGAGGGACGCCTGGGTGGCTCAGTTGGTTGGACGACTGCCTTTGGCTCAGGTCATGATCCCGGAGACCCGGGATCAAGTCCCGCATCAGGCTCCCAGCTCCACGGGGAGTCTGCTTCTCCCTCTGACCTTCTCCTCGCTCATGCTCTCTCACTGCCTCTCTCTCAAATAAATAAATAAAATCTTTAAAATAAAATAAAATAAAATAAATAATAGAAATAAAAACACATGTGGAAAGGGGCCCCTGGCTGGCTCAGTCCTTAAGCATCTTGACTCAGGTCATGATCCCAGGGTGGGAAGCCTGTTTCTCCCTCTCCCACTCCCCCTGCTTGTGTTCCCTCCCTCGCTGTGTCTCTGTCAAATAAATAAAAGCTTAACAAAACCAAAAAACAAAAGTGTGAAAAGGCAAGTCAGACTCTTGAATAGCAAGAGACGCAAATTCAGATCACTTGGGGCCACCTGTTTCCCCGGGGCCGCAGAAACCCCTGAGCTGGTCAGGCTTGAGGGAAGGGGCCTGTGCAACCCCAGGCAGGGCATAAGGGGGATGCCTGGCTCACCTGTTTTGTTGACTGACCCAGCATCCCACTTCCAGAGACCTACCCCAAGAACACAGCGGCAAGGACAGGACATGGTCTGTGTGTTGGGGCCCTACTCCGTGTGCAGGGGGCAGTTTCTCCAAGCTGTGCTGCGCCCATGTGGTGGGGTTTGGGGCCATGTGGCCATGGGGGTCCCTTGAGCCCCATGAGCGGGCTCCAGGACATGCATGAGCTGGTATTCACTGCGTTGGTTTTTAAGCGGTTATCTGAAGGCCAGGACAGTGTGACCTTTGAGCATAGGGTTCGTGCCTGTGCAACCATCTCACGTTCTATAATATTACAGATGGAATAAAAGCTTCTTAAAATGTCACTTAAAGGGACGCCTGGGTGGCTCAGTTGGTTAAGCGGCTGCCTTCGGCTCAGGTCATGATCCCAGCGTCCTGGGATCGAGTCCCACATCGGGCTCCTTGCTCGGCAGGGAGCCTGCTTCTCCCTCTGCCTACCTCTCTGTCTGCCTGTGCTCGCTCTCTCTCTCTCCCTCTGTCTCTGACAAGTAAATAAATTTAAAAAAATTTTTAAAAAATGTCACTTAAAAATACGTATTAAAGGGGCACCTGGGTGGCTCACTGGGGTAAGCCTCTGCCTTCAGCTCAGGTCATGATCTCAGGGTCCTGGGATCGAGCCCCGCTTCGGGCTCCCTGCTCATCAGGGAGCCTGCTTCTCTCTCTCTGCCTGCCTCTCTGCCTACTTGTGATCTCTGTCTGTCAAATAAATAAATAAAATCTTTAAAAAAATTATTAAAAATGGCATAAAGCTACACAAAGGCATAACCCCTCAGAGAAGAGTTATTTCAAGGAATGAGATCATAGGCATGTGACGGCACAGCCCAAGTGGGATATACACTGAGGACAAGAAGTACCAAAAAGCTCCAGGTTGTTTTCAGTAATCGTATTAGTAATTATAGTGATACTGTCCTTTTGCAACCGTCCTGTAGGTTTTAGGACGCGGTGTCTGTGTAGTGAGCGTCCTCGTGCACGGAGCTCCAGCGTGGGACACAGGGCAGAGCATCTGGAAGGAGGCAGTCCATGACGGTGGAGTCCCAAGTTTGAGTTGGAAGCGTCAGGCTGCGCTCCTAGGGTCTCTTCCACACGGAAAGCTCATGTCCTTACTCCCTGGTTGAAAAGCCCCGGAAATACGCACCGGTGAGCACCCTCGGTGCCTGCAGGACCTGAGACAGCGAGACCTGAGACACCTGCCCCGGGCCCTGGCGGTCCCCTGCCTGAGATATTCCCCGCCAGAGCCATCCCTGATCCGAGCTGGGGCCACCTGAGTGTCCGCGGGCCAGGGCTGCGGCTCGTTCCTGTTCACCTTGGACCGTTGCTAAGGAACAGTGTCACTTTGTGTGACAGCTGTGACCAGAGGGCAAGGAGGAGGCATTTCATCTGGCTTTTCTGACTGAGCTTGGATGTGTGGCGGATGGCGGGTGACATGGGCTCCACACGAAACACTCACCCTGTTTCTCGTGGGTTTGTGCTGAACTAATTTTACCGGGGGTCCGTCAGCGTCGTGAGCCCTGGAGAGCTCAGACCACGGGTCGGAGCCCGGGTCCACCTTCATCCTTCCACTGGCTCCTCACCTTTTTCTTTACCTTTTTAATGTTTTGTCAGTTAATTTCTTAAAAAGAAAAAACAAAAAACAAAACTCTGGGGTCAGATTATGTTTGGCCCTTGCTCCAGTCTTTGGTCTGGAGAATATTGGAGAATATTTCTTTTTTTTTTTTTTTAATTTGTACTGGGGTAAAGTGTACATAGTCTTTGAGACCTTAATCATGTTGTTAAGTCTTCTCTACACCCGTCGTGGGGCTTGAACTCACGCCCCAGATCATGAGCGACACACCCCACCCACTCAGCCAGCCGGGCGCCCCCCAGTGGAGAATATTTCTTTTTACTTCCTATTTTTTAAAAAATATTTTATTTATTTATTTGGCAGACAGAGATCACAAGTAGGCAGAGAGGCAGAGAGAGAGAGAGAGGGGGGGAAGCAGGCTCCCTGCTGAGCAGAGAGCCCGATGCGGGCTTGATCCTAGGACCCTGGGATCATGACCCAAGCCGAAGGCAGAGGCTTCACCCACTGAGCCACCCAGACGCCCCTTGACTTCCTAAGTATAGGGTGTTTAAGAGGATCAGAACCTGTCTTCCCTCTTCGGAGCGGCGTCTGTGGCTGGAAGGCGGCGCCGGTCGGCTGTGGTCGCCTTGCCCCCACACAGAACGGAGCTGCAGACGCGAGGTGCTGAGGAGGTGGCTGTGCAGGGTGCTGAGACCTGACCCCTGCTTCCCGGCTCCCCGCCTACCGCCCTGCCCCACAGAACTGTGTGGACCATGACTAGCACCCGTGCTGGGGGCTGCTGGCCAGCCAGATCGTCTGGCACTAAGATCATTCTCGTAAGAGAGAAAAGACACAAGCATAAAGGAAGATCCTGGTAGATTCATTTCGAATTAGAATTCTCAGTTTGAATTCATGATCTCTCTTTTAAAGCACGCATGTCTGGGTACACCAGCGTGGCTCAGTGGGTTGAGCATCTGCCTTTGGTCAGGTCATGATCTCAGGGTCGTGGGATCGAGTCCCGCATCAGGCTTCCTGCTCATGGGGGAGTCTGCTTCTCTCCACCACTGTCCCGCCTGCTCATGCTCTCCTTCCCTCCCTCTCAAATGAATAAATAAAGTCTAAAAAAAAAAAAACCCGAAAACCACGCATTTTTAGACGCAGAGACACCCAGAGCAGTGCGTGTGCCCTGCCCCTCGGGTTGGTCTGCGTCCCGCGTGTGCGGTCCGGCTGAGCGGGAAGGGTCATTTCTGCCACAGGATCTGTGCTTCCGGAGGAGTCGTTATCTTGCTCTCTTCAATGTTCAGAACCAGGCCGTGCCGTAGTCTCACACGGCTTGTGTCTGTGAGGACCAACTTTGGTTTTCTAGAGTTTTTAATTATTTTTTTGTATTTACTTGCTTGTCGCATGTCACCGCTGCGTCTGGGGGCGCAGCCCTCCCGAGACCCCCGCAGGGGCGCGTGTCTACCCCCGTGTCTCGTCTGCGGCGTCTGCCCGTGCGCTCGCTGGCCTTGATCTTTCTCACCCACTGGGCGACCGTGACATCTGTGAAAGCAGGCTGCCTGGCTGGGGGGGCGCCACTGGGGGGGGTCCCATAGTCGTTCCCGTCCCACGGGCTGCTCTGCACCTGCCTCATGGCCCTGTGGAGGCCAGGGCCACCCGGGTCCTGCTGCATGGGGGCGGCGTGGAGAAAGAAGGACATGTCCGCGTCCAGGCCGCCTGCTGCCCCGAGTCCCTCCAGAGACAGAGGGACAGTCTGGTCTGTGCCGGGCATCATTTGAGCATATCTGGTTAAGGGCCGCCTTCCCAGCCTGCGGTGCCTTCTCTTCCTGGGGCACGCGTGCTCGCCGTCGGGGCGCAGAGTGATGGCTTCGGAGCCCGTGGTCTCAGAGTCAGGAAGCCCTGACTTCACACAGTGTAAGTGGAGCCATGTGGAAAGGCCGTTTTTCCGGGCAAAAGGCTGTTGAACGCCAGCACTTTGGTTTGGTTCATCCTAGTAACAAACGTGTGTTGTGCTTGTTAAGGCTGTAGAGCTGCGGGCATACACGGCCCCTTCAGTGAACCAGACGCTTCCTTACGTAGCCTTTCCTGTTGACAGGCTGTTCTGGAATATTCCGCGTCAGGCCTCAGCAGCAGCACACCAGCTTCTGCTTTTCCAGATGAGGGCGTTTGACCCTAAAAACGGTGAAGGGAACTTGCTCGGAAACATGCTGGTCTGTGTCACGTGGGGGCCTCGGACTCGGGAGTCCCCGGGGACACGGAGGCTGTTGCAGGCGGAGGGCTCCAAGGGCGTGCCCTGCCCCAGCCCCAACCTGGGCGCTTGGGGCTGAGGTGGCCACGCATGGGTGGGGGCGCCCCCCGAGGGGTCAGAGGGGAGCCCTGCAGGGTCTGGGTTTGCTCAGTCACTCTTGTTGGCAACGGATTTGCAGAGCGGTGAGACTTCCAGGACAGTGTCCTTCAGCGGGCCACATAGCACTGGCCGGAGACGCAGGGAGGCCGCCGCGGCACGGGCTCCTGACTGCCTTCAGCGGGTGCCGCTCTGCTCGTGGCCGTTCCGGTTGTGCCAGCAGTTTGAGGGTGCCGCCCACCTCTTACGCTTTTTAAACAAACGGTAAACAGCTTCAGTGGGGTTTGCTGGAGGAAGCCGTGGTTTCTGGTCTTCCTGTTCATTCACATGTTTTGTCAGAGGGAGGGCTCACATCTGACCATATTTTTCAGCAAGGTCAGAAGCGAACAGAGGAGAGTACACAGTAAGTTTCGGCGGGGGGAGGGACCAGAGCCCCTCCCCAGACTGTCCAGCGGGTGTCCCATGGAGAACGAGGTAGGTGCAAGCCCGGCGGGTGTGTTTGTGAGCCGGGGTGACCCGGGCCCACGACCCCTGCTTTGGGAAGAGGGGAGGAGGGTTCCCGCTGGGTTCTGGGGCTGAGAAGCGGTGGCTGGCGGCAGTTGGCGAGCAGGTGACGAGGGTCCACCGATCTTAACCCCAGGGGTCTGGGTTTGCTCAGGCCTCGGTGTCCCACCTGCGGGGGAAGAGCAGGGTTCATGTGGGTTTGCGGTTGGTTAGGACACGGGATCTGAGTTGGAATGTGACTTAGGGAAAGGGTGAAGAGAAAGAGCCCGTGGTGCTGGCAGACACACGGCTGGAATGTCGCCTGTGCCAGGACCCCGCCGGAGGTGCCGGCGCGGCTCCCGCCCGGGCAAGCTTTCAGGGCCCAGAGCTGAGGGCCTTGCAGTCTGGGGAGGGCCGGAGGGCGCGGGGTATGTCCCGCCCCTCTCTGGGCCTGGAGCAGGTTCTTTTCCTGGTGGGAGGCACCTCGTCCTGCAGATCGCTCTAACAGTGAACCTGTCAACCCACGTAACCGAGAATGCCGGCGGTTGATACTAAGATGAGCACTGGGGTTGAGTCTTGAGGCAGGGTGGGGGGGGCCTGGCTGGCTCAGTTGGTGGAGTGTGCGATTCTTGATGTTGGGGTTGTGAGTTCGAGCCCCACATTGGCTGTAACAATGGCGTAAAAATAAAATCTTGGGGCTCCTGGGTGGCTCAGTGGGTTAAAGCCTCTGCCTTCTGCTCAGGTCATGATCCCAGGGTCCTGGGATCGAGCCCCGCATCGGGCTCTCTGCTCAGTGGGGAGCCTGCTTCCTCCCCCACTCTGCCTGCCTCTCTGCCTACTTGTGATCTTTCTCTCTCAAATAAATAAAATCTTAAAAAAAAAATAAAATCTTTAAAAGCAAAAGAGATGGGCAGTGTTGCAGCGCAGGTGTGACACAAAGGGGCCCTTGGTCGGGAGGCTCGCAGGAGAGGGTTCAGTACCCTGCCACGTGTGCCCCCTGAGCTGCCCAGCGGGACAAAGCTGTGGCCTTGGTTTCAGCAGAAATGGGCTTGCAAGCCATCTGTCTGACCACCAATCTGGCCTTGGTGCCTCCCCCAGGCTCGGCCGCCTTACCGCTGTATGCAGCCGCCCGTCTGCTGGGCCCCTGGGGAGGGACGGAGGCCCCCTCACGTTGCAGCCCCAGGGTCGGGCACCTACCGAGTACTCGGTAGACATTTGCTGAGTGTTGGACTTGAGGACGCCCATGGCCTTGCGCTTGGAAAGTGTATTCAGGAGCAGTTCTGAACTATGACTAAAGGACGTCTTTGAGAAGGTATGGACTTGCACCTAAGTGCTCAGGGTACCCTGTGCCGTCCCTCCCCTCCTGGCTGCTGGGCACCCCGCGAAGCATGCCGAGCCTTGCGCTGTGCACACCCACCCAGCTGGTGTGTCACCTTGTGATTAACTCCAGGCTGCAAGTGGGGCCCACTGCCCCATGAGTGGTTGTGCTCGTTCTTCCAGAAACACATTGCTCGTAAGTCAGACACTCCGGTGGAGACGTTAGCCTCCGAGAGTCATGGAGGAGATGCACCTGCTTAGAGCCCGGGCACCCCAGCTGAGCGGCTAACTGAGCTTCAGCCCAGCAAATCTAGGCTACCCTGGCCCCTGGGCGCTCCTCTGGGAAACGCTCGGCAGCCAGACCGAGTGTTTAAGAGCCACCTTCTAGGTCCCCAACTTCAAAAGTGCATAAAATGGAAGGATAGGTAAGGATCTCGGGCTCGTTTCCAAGCCAGTCCAGAAAGATCCCCCTAGTTATAGAAGCGGCCAGTGTTCTGTGTGCTGCAGAAGCCCCGTGTCCCTGCCCCAGCCCCAGCCCCTCAGGCCCCATATCTTCACAGAAGATTCGGGCTTAGGTGGACCCCAGGCCGCACCCAGTGCCGGGCTCCATGACTGAAGGGACATCGTCATCATCGTGCTCCTTCTGGGGGCTGAGTTGGGCCTTGTCTTGTAGGGTCAGGGATTGTGAAATCCTTTCAGTGAGGACGGTGAGCATCAGCACTCAGTAAAAATTCCTGTGGAGTGAGAAAGGCGCATGGGCACTGTCAGATGTGCTTTTAAAAACTTGACATCTCGGGACGCCTGGGTGGCTCAGTTGGTTAAGCAGCTGCCTTCGGCTCAGGTCATGATCCCAGCGTCCTGGGATGGAGTCCGGCATCAGGCTCCTTGCTCGGCAGGGAGCCTGCTTCTCCCTCTGCCTCTGCCTGCCACTCTGTCTGCCTGTGCTCGCTCTCTCTCTCTCCCTCTCTCTGACAAATAAATAAATAAAATCTTTAAAAAAAAAACAACAACTTGACATCTTGATCTGGAGAATATTCCAGAAATTAAAGGATCTGTGATCGTGTTCGGAAACCCTGCTTCTGTGTCAGGATATTCTGAATTGTCTCCCCTTGTTTCCTTAACCAGAACTTCACTTTACATTTTCGTGTTCAGAGCAACCTCCATTCCCAAACCCAGAGTGCCCACCTGGTCGTGGTGTTTCTGGAGAGGGGCGGGTGGAGGGGGCGCTGCCTGCCGCTGGCAGGGAACCCGCCGCTGACGCAGGCTCAGGCGGCCACGGGAAGGGTCAGGTTTGCCACGATCCGTGTCTCCACCCAGTGGTTTCAGCCCTCTGCCGTGTGGGAAAGCTCGTGCACCACTGAAAGTTGCTGGAGATGTTCACAGCAGCGCCAGAAGCCTGCGGTGCACCGGGCCGTTCAGGGCGGAGGCTGGAAGCTGGGTGCTCCCGGCCGCTCCCACGGGGTCGCGCTGGGCGCCCCCGTGCCTCATGGGCTTGTGCCTTGTGGCCGGGGCGGGGGCACCTTTAAAGGCGGAGCAACTGGCACTGAGCACGCCTTTGAGGCGGCGGGCGGGCGGTTTTCGCGTGGCTTTAGTGCCTGTTCCCTGGCTTTGGGCTCCTCCGGCCTGACTGTGCCCTCTTGAGGTAGGAGCCGTCTCATTCCCTGACGGGGCCTTCCCCACGCCTGGCCAGCGCGGGTACCGAATGCCCACTGACCAGCACCAGTGCCGGGGGTCCCCTACGGGGTCCCAAGGGGTGGCGGCATAGGAGGATGGGTCAGGCTCCGCCTCGTGAGCGGGGGCCCTGGGCCAGTCAGAGGCCTCTGGAGTGGGCGGTCCGTGTTTCCTCACCGCGGGGGCCGCACACGTGCTGCGGACCTGGCTGGCTGCAGGGCTGAGGCCCCAGATCCTCCCAGTGGCGACCGGCCGTGCGTGCGGACTGTCATTCTGTGAGCTGTACCTCCCCTGCAGCGCCTGTGGCAACCCTGTCCTCTCAGTTGATTTCCCGGTGCTCCCAGGAGCAGGGGACTAACGAGGCGGGAGAGCGTGTATGAGCAGTTGTGTGCCACTGGTCACACTCAGCCTGTGCCCGGCAGGTCGCAGTCCAGGAGGGGGAGCTTTGTGGGGTGGCCAGGAAGAGAGAGGGCGTAGGCACGGGTGTCTGCGTCTATGTGGCTTGTACATTTCGGCAGGGCAGGGTGTGCACGGGCCCGTCCTTTCTCCACAGCCCTGAGGCGGCGCCGTGCACCTGTCGCAGGAGCTGGGAGGCGTTCTGCACACGGAAGCCGGAGGTGCTTCCGCCCTGCTCACCGGGGCGCGGGCCAGAGGGGCAGCCCCAGTCTGGTGTGGCCTGCCAGCCTGGGGTAGGGCTGGTGAAACGTGGTGTTCGCTTTCCTACATTTCCAGGGTCATTTTCAACTTAAAATTTACTGTGGCTGTTGGGCCCGTCGTGGCTGGGCGGTCCCCACCCCCCATGTGAGCTGCCCACAGCGCCCACCTCCTCCCATGCAGCAGCCCCCCGCTCTCCCCACTCTCAGCCGGGCCCCGAGATTGCGCGAGCTGAAACTCCAGGGGCTGAGGAGAACGGGGCCTGGACAGACCCCGGGGCGGGCAGGCCCCTCGCAGATGCTCCGTCCCTTCTGCAGCCCGTCCATGTGCCTGTGAGGCCTTGGGCGTCCTGTCTCAGCTGATGCGTGAGCAGCTGCCAGCCGGAGCGGCCTCGTCCTTGCGTGAAAATCTTGCTGAGGTGGAGAATAGGCAGTGTAAGCGGCTGGAGAGGTGAGCAGGTGAGGCTCCTGCGGACGCCGTCCAGCCCCGGTGCTGGCCCTGTGGGTCTTACGTCAGCTTCGGCGCACTCACCCTGGACGGTCCCCGTGGAGGGGCGTGGGGAGCGGGAGCCAGGAGGTGGTCTGGAGTGTGTGTGGGGGGCTCCAGGGCGGGGAGGGAAACCTGTAAGGACTGTTTGGCGACAGAGGTACGTAGCTTGTTTCTGTAGTTTCTGTAGGTGTGGGTCCGAGCCGAGCCCGTGGGTCTTGGCTGTGGCCGGGTGGCGGCCGTCTGGGCAGGCAAACCATCTCCTGGGTCTGAGGGGAACTGTCGGTCCCTGTGTGGTGGTCCCTGGCCCAGGCCGTGCGTTGGCATCTTGTCTTCTCCGGTCGGCATCCCTTTGGGCTGGCGGCAGTGAGCCTGCCTGTCCGCACGCAGGTGTGCGTGGCCACGGCGGGTGAGTCCCAGCGAGGGGCCACCAGGCCTGCTCCGGGGCCCCCGGCTCACGCTGTGTCGGTTTCCTTGGGTGGGAGGGTCAGCCTCTGTGGTGCGGGTTGCGCAGTGTGGTCAGCCCCCTGGGGCAGCGAGGCCCTGGCGGTGGGAAGGGCGTGCAGAGCGCAGGTATGGGCACAGGCAGCGGGTGGGCTTTTGGCTGCTGAGGTGTGTCCTTTGCTGAGGCCATGGTGCCTGCTCGGGGTCCTGGAGCGAAGGGACCTGCTGGAGCCAGGGGCTCGGGTGACACTACGTTGCTATCTTCTGGGGGGATCCTCTCCCTTCCTGCCCTTTCCTAAGCCACGAGATTACTTGCCCAGAGAGCGCGCCTTCGCCCTTCCGAGTGTCCGAGAGCCGGTGGAGGACGGACGCCCCTCTCCACGTGCCCAAGGCGGCACCAGCCCCCGCCACCCCAGCCCTGGCTGGTATTCTCAGTACTGTCCTCCCCGGGCCGCACGGGCAGCCCCTTTGCATGGGGACCGTGGTGGTGGCTTGGCCACGTTAGCTTGTGCGCCGCGGGGGCTGCGTGAAGCCTTCGTGAATAACAACCTCCAACCTTTGCCGTTTCTGCCTGCAGCCTGGAATTGTGTCGCCGTTTAAACGAGTATTCCTGAAAGGTGAAAAGAGTAGAGATAAGAAAGCCCACGAGAAGGTGACAGAGCGGCGCCCTCTACACACTGTGGCGCTGTCCCTGCCCGAGCGCGTGGAGCCCGACAGGCTGCTGAGCGACTACATCGAGAAGGAGGTGAAGGTGAGTCTGGCCCCGGGGCGCACCCTCCGCCGTCCTGTCACCCGCCGCTGCTGTGGCGGGTGACTCTGCCCTCGCACCATGTTCCCGCCCACTGGCCCCATTTCCGGCTCTTTCTACAGGAGGAGCGGCCTCCTTTCTCTCGAGGGCGGGCGTGTGTGTGCCGCGTGTGTGGTCACGGCCAAGAGTCCCCAAACCCTGTCCAGTCCTGTGCACAGGCACCTGCGGATAAGTGGGGCACACTGGGCCCCCAAACACGCTGAGTGCAAGTGAATCGGGGAGAGGGGCTGCGGCCTTGAGGTCAGGGTGCTGGAGGGGGCTCTGCCAGGAGTGGGGTGCTTGCGCTTGGAGAGGGCGCCCGGGAGGGTGGGGCAGCGGATTGCATGGAGCCAGCCCACTGCGAGTCCCCGCAGGGGATGCGGAGCTGTCCGGTCTGAGCCCCAGTCGGGGAGGGTGTGGGGCGGTGCTGTCCTCGGGGGGGGTTCTGCTCTCGCCTGGCCGTCAGGTGACAGGGAGGTGGGTGGTGGGGACAGGACTGGGAAGGCTCAGCTGTGGGGACACTTGGCAAAGAGGAGGGTTGGAGCGACTCCGAGTGAAGACGCGAGGCTAGCCTGGGTACGGAATGGGAGTCCCCTGCCCCTCTCCCTGCCGAGCTTCCCGAACACCTGTGCAGGGGGTTTCCAGAGTGCTCTCGGAGGGGAGCTGGGGTTACTGCCCACCAGGCTGAGCACAGCCGGCGACCGTGCCTGTGCACATGGCTTCCGTGGGGCCAGCGTGGATTTGTTCATGTTCAAGGAGACAGAGCCTGTGACAAACACAGGACGGAGATGTGGGCCTGGCCACAGCCAGGCGGGAAACTGGGGGTCAGCGTAACGTCCTCGGAGAGGTGAGAGCAAATACGGTGATCTCAGAAGTCACAGGCTTCACTTCTGAATAAAGAGGGGCAGACGGGAGCTTTTGGAACGAGAGGTACGTCCACGTGTTTCTTAAAAAGTTCACTAGAGGGCTCGAAGGAGAGTCCGGAAAGGCGCCCAGAGGAGTGGCCAGAAGATGAAGAGAGGAAATCAGTCAGCGGGAGACGTAAGAGCAGACAGAGATGGAGGGCCCATGAGGGGGGCCCAGCAGCAGGAGAGGCGGCGCCCACGTGGAGACACGGGCCCTGTCGCAGAGTGGGCCAGTGCAACCTCGCGGGACGAAGGGGTTCTGCCACGGTGACCAGGCGGACCCAGTTCTGAGGGAGTCACGGGAGGACCTGCTGCCTCACAGCGCGGGACACACCGTGAAGGCGGAGATGCAGGTCCAGAGCCCAGGGCTCCTCCCAGAAAGGAGCGGGGGTGGGTTCTTGGTGGGGCACAAGAGCCCAGGCCCCGGCGAGACTCTGAGGGCCGAGCCTGAGCGCCTCTGGGAGAGGGAACAGGATGTTTTTTATTTTTATTTATTTATTTATTTATTTAAAGATTTTATTTATTTATTTGAGAGAGAGACAGTGAGAGAGAGCATGAGCGAGGAGAAGGTCAGAGGGAGAAGCAGACTCCCCGTGGAGCTGGGACCCCGATGCGGGACTTGATCCCGGAACTCCGGGATCATGACCTGAGCCGAAGGCAGTCGTCCAACCAACTGAGCCACCCAGGCGTCCCAGGATGTTTTTTATGTGTGGGGAGAGGCTAGGGAAGACCTGGGAAGAGTCAGAGCCATATGTGAGGACAGCCAGGTGTGGGGAAAGGTCTCCCCTGTTAAACCCTGAAAGAGAAAAGTTAGGGATTTCTGCTTCCAGAAGGTGTGGTGCACGTGCCTCTCCCTGGGCCTCTCACTTTGCACAACGACAGTCCTGGATGCTGCACGTGGTGACCATCAGCTCCTCTGTGAGGTGGACACAAGGCAGCCTCACGGGGACCTGGGGGCCCCAGGGGAGGCCTCAGGGGAGGCCACCAGCTTCTCTTTGTCCTCATGTGCCCCAGGTGTGGAGTCAAAGAGGCTGGCAATCCAGAAACACAGACAGGTGCAGCCAGACCGCACCGAAAGCTGCTCTCTCTGGACCAAAGAGCAGCAGAGGGGTGCCAGCCACGGCTAAGTGGGGCAGCACCCACCCTGGGGGAGGCCGGGCCGGGAGCAGGGACTTTGGCCCCCGATGAACCCACGTGGGACCAGGGTGTCCGTGGGGCTCCAGGGGAGCCAGAATGCCCACCATGCCCCGCAGGACAGAGGGGCCACCTTGGCGGAAGCTGTGGGACCAGAGCACGTTCTCCGGTGTGTGTGTCGTCGGAGTCCTGGCCGGAGGACCTGAGAAACTGTTCCGGGAAGTTGTGTCCAAAATGTCATTCATTTGGCAAAAGACAAACTTAGAGGTTTAAGAAGTGGAGCGCGCTGTGAGCAGGGTGAACCCAGAGCCAGGCACGCCGGCGTGTCCCCGTGAAACTTGTCAAGAGCAGAGCCAGCAGGTCTGGAGAGCAGAGAGGGGAGCAGTTCTCCACTGGGAGATTGGGGTGCCGGCAGCTGCGGGGCTGGCCGGCTCGCGCACCAGCTCCCAAGGAGCGTCCCCCGCCACGTCCTGCGGGCCCGCGCGGCTGCCTTGGACCGTTCTGCGACTGACAGGGACGCTCGGGCTGTCGTCTGGAATCTGCCGCCGGAAGGTCTCCAGGCCCGCCTGCTCTCACTGGAGGATGTCCCCACGTGTTCGGGGAACGAACGCCAGTGCCACAGTCTCTCCCGGAAAAAGAAGGGGTGACCTTGCTCTGTAGGGGTGCAGGGCTGGCTCGGGATCCATCACATCAACAGGCCAAGGTAGAATTGCCCTGGGACCCTGTCGGTTGACGCAGGAAACACATCCATGGTGAAAGAACTCACAAGAACAGGATGTGTGCGTTTGCGCCGTGTTACGTGTCCAAAGTGAGCCCGAACTTGAACGTGCAGTAGCGTTTACAGGCGTTTCAGAGGCGGACAGACAGGTACAGCTGGACCCGGACGTGGATGGGGTTTCCTGAGCGCACAGTAGGGGCGCAGGGAAGCACAGATCTGTGTGTTGGGAGCCTGCCACGTCCCTGGGTGGGGGACTCAACCCAATCAGTGTGGCACGTGTCCCCAGACCCATGCGGCGCTTGATACAGTTCTTACTGAAATCCCAGTGAGCTTTTCGTAGATGCAGAGATGACTCCAAAATGTGTGTGGAAAGGCAGAAGGAGCAGAACCGCTGAGATGGTTTTGCCGGAGCTGCCGGTCACCCGCAGAGACAGCGTGAGCCTCCACACATGCTCCACACCTGAATGCAAAGAAACTCACTGGGGACAGACTGGAGCCAGGTGACACACTGCGGCGGGACAGCCGGACCCGCAGCTGGGGTATGCATCCGTCCTCACCACGGAAGAGTGGGATGGCTCCGTGCGGGGGCCGCAGAGTCGGCCCTGGGACAGGGACTGTCGTGCTTTAGCCTGTTCCCCGCTGGGTGAGCCCAGCTTGGCCTCCGCCTGCTCTTAGCTGTGTGTAGGCTGAGCTACAGGGGGCCCGTGCATCTCTGCTGGGGTCCTGCGGTTCGGGATGGGACTGGGACTGGGCTTTGCTCCATCCCAGGGCTGAACAGGAATGGCTCCTGGCGGCTTTGGAGAGGAATGAATGTGTGTGTCCCGTGAGCTCACTTTCTGTCACAAAGAATCCATCTAGCTCTCAGCCACGGCCCACCAGTTCTGCAGAGCCAGGCTGGGCGTGAGGTGGAGCCCGCCGTCCCCGCGCCTCGGAAGTCTCGGAGGGCAGCTCGACATGCTGCCTTGGTTGCTGGCAGTGACCCCATTCCTGCTTTGGAGCCGGGGCGGGGGCTGCAGCGGGATGAGTAGCTCCCGCGTCCTGGAGCTGCTGGGTACACCTGCTCCTACTACACAGGGGGGCGTGGGTCTGGATGCGAGGACGCACTGTGGGCCGTCCGGGTACCAGGGTGCTGGCTTCGTCTCCAGGTTTGTGAAGGGTGTCCCAGTCCCCAGAGCGCAGGTGCTCCAGGGAGAGACATTCCTCCAGGGCCAACGCGGCATCTCTGCAGCACACCTGCTGGGGCGCCGTGGGGGCCTCCACCTTGCTTCAGCCAAGTGTCTGGGGCTGGAACCCGTCTGGGATCCATCCCTCGTGCCCGAGCCGTGCACTCGGTGGCGTCCTCGTGTGTGCATTAGGCGGTGCCCCGGGCTCCCGTGTTGTGGGAGCCGGCCCCATGGCCCCCGCGGGCCACACCCCACGGCCACTCTGCAGCCACTCCTGCGGCTTGGGCAGCTGGTGCCACTGCCTGGCGCTGCTCCCCAGGGCCCTGTTGTCCCCGCGCTCCGGGGTGCCCAGTTCTGCGAGCGTCTCCTGATGTCAGCTGCTCCTCCTTGGAGTTTCTGGGCCTTCAGAGTGGGGTGTCTTCCCGGCCCCCAGGGAGCAAGGGGAGCGGTGGTATGGGGTTCCCTGTCTTACCCAGGGGACCCCGTCTAGCGGGCCCCCCTCTGAGCCTTTTCAAGCCTTCACCCACAGTTTGCCACGGCCTGTTCATGTGTGTGTGTGTGTGTGGTGTCGTCCATTTGTGTGTGTGGCGTCGTCTGTCTTCCAGCACGTGGGGGCCACTCGTGCAGGCCTGGCGTGTTGAGAACTCGTGCCCGGTGTCCCCGTCCTCATGTGGGAGTCCTGCCCTTCCTTCCATCAGGCCCCGCTCTGCTGTGGGGGTCTTGCCAACCGAGTCCAGCCGTGGGTGCACATTGTCGGAAGGCCACCTCGGGGACGTCCGTGGTGTCCCGTCAGCAGTGATTTTTGGAAGCACCTTCTGTGCTTGGAGCTGGAGCATGAGCTGGCCGGCACGCTTCTGCACCGGCTGTGGTCCCCGTCGGGCGGCAGGCGTGGTGCCCGAGGTGGTCTGGCTGTCTCCTCGCTGGTGCCAGGGCCATTGACAGATGCGACTGCCAGCTCCGCGTCCCCTCGGGGTCTCGCACGCGTCATCACGTTCTGGCTTCTGGAGCTGTGCCCTTGACTTGCTATGCTCCGTGGTGGCTACGGGCCGCCACTGACTCTGTCAGGGTGCAGGGCGTGCATCGGGGACCTTGCAGCACTATGGGACGTGTGTGGTAAACCCTGTCCAGGAGGCACACCCCGCGAGTCAGGGAACCCCAGAAGCCAGAGTGACCGTTGTTAGCAAATGAAATTATTGAGTAAAGCTAGTAAGATGATTTTCTAATATGGTAAAAATATACATGACAGGGAGCCTGGGAGGCTCAGTCAGTTCAGCATCTGCCTTAGGCTCCGGTCAGGATCCCAGGGTCTGGGGATCGAGTCCCACATCGGGCTCCCTGCTCAGCGGGGAGCCTGCCTCTCCCTCTCCCTCTCTGCCGCTCTCCCAGCTTGTGAGCTGTCACTCTGTCAAATGAATAAATAAAATCTTTGAAAAATATATGTACACATGACAAAATTTTCATTTTAGCCCTTTTTAATCAGGTTTAAGTGTGCGGGTCACTGGCATTAAGCACGCTGCCGGTGCTGTGGGGCCGCCACTGCTCACGTCCAGAACGTTCTCAGATCCCCGAATAGAAGCTCTGTCCCCACGAAACTCCAGCTCCCTGTCTTGTCCCCGGCGCCCCCCACTCTGCTCTCTCCTGTGTGGATTGGACCGCACTGGGGACCGCGTGCACGTGGAGTCAAGTGTTGTGTCCCTGTGTGACTGGCTTTCCCCACTCCCTCTCACGTCCCCCTCTGGCAACTGTGTTGTAGCAGGTGTCAGAACTTTCTAACACTGAGCACAACTCTGTGTATACGTACCTCCCATTTCACTGATCAGTCCATCTGTCAGAGTATGGCGACGTTTCCATCGTTTCTGACCATTGTGAACATGCTGCCGTGCACGTGGGACCCAAGCGTCCGTCCAGTCTCTGCTTTGGCTTCCTTGCTCTTGGTGGTGTTCAGCGGGCTCCCTGCCCAGCGTGGAGCCCAGTGCAGGGCTTGAACTCATGACCTTGAGATCAAGACCTGAGCTGAGATCGAGAGTCGGACGCTTAGCCAGCTGAGCAGCCCGGGCACCCTTTGCTTCCTTGCTCCTTTGTTTTATCATGTGACAATACATGTAACCAAGTTTCCCACCTTAACCATCTTAAAGTGCACAGTTTGGAGCAGTAAGTACATTCGTGCTGTTGGGCAGGCATCGCCACCGTCCACCTCCATCCATAACTTTTCCTCTCGTGAACCCAGAGCTCTCCCAGCACCAGAACCGGCCCTCCTCAGCCCCGCTAGCCTCCGCTCTAGTGTGCGTCCGGGTGTCTGCGGACCTCTTGCACAGGAGTACAAAACTGCAGGTGAATTTCACGGAGCGCGATGCTGCCGAGCCCCCTCCCTGCTGCGGCGCACTGTGGAGTCCCTTCCCGTTCAGAGGCTGAGCCACGTCGCACCGCGCAGACAGGCCGCAGTCGGTGTCGCCGCCGTCGGTCAAGGGACGTTGGCTTGCTTCCACGTTCTCGTTGTTAGGGCTGTCACTGCCGCGACAGCGGCGAGCTCTCGGAGGTCCTGCTTTCAGTTCTTTTAGGTGTATCCCTGGAAGTGGGGTTGCTGGGTCCTGCGGAGACTTTGGTTTTCAGCGTTTGGGGAACTCACGCCATTTTCTGGGCAGCCGCGCCGTTTCATGCTGCTGCCAGCGTGTCCCAGGCCCCGCTGCGCCGCGTCCACACCAGCACGTTACTGTAGGTTTTGCTGGGAGCCGTGTTGGTGGATATGCGAAGCGGCCTCTCGCTGTGGCTTTGATTTGCATTTCCGTAGGGACTAGTGATGCTGGCATCCTTTCGTGTGCTTCTTGGCCATCTGTGTTTTCAGGAAAATGTCCGCTTGGATCCCCTTGCCTGCTTTTTAATCAGCTTGGTTAGATTTGGGTTGTTGGGATGTAGGATTTCTCTGTGTGTTCTGGATACCACCTGCGCATCAGATGTGGCTGCAAACGCCGGCTCCCGTAGGCGATCGCCACCCCATTTTGTTGCTTATGGTCTTTGATGCACAAACATTTTTAATTTCGTTGAGGTCTGGTTTGTCTCTTTTCTTTTATTGCCTGTGCTTTTGGTGTCGTAACCAAGAAATCGTTGCCAAATCCAATGTCATGAAGCTATTTCTCGGTCTTCTTCTAAGATTCAGAGCTTTGGGTGTTACATTTAGATGGTTCATCCATTTGAATTATATTTTGTATACGGTGTGAGGTAAGGGACCATCTTCTTTCTTCCCTATGTGGACCTCTCGTTTTCCCAGCACCGTTTGTTGAAAAGACTGTCCTTTCCCTACCAGGGGTCTTGGCTGCCTTGTCAGACATCAACTGACCACATATGTGAGAGTTTCTTCCTGGATTATGTTCCATCCCATCAGTCTGTATGTCTGTCCTTATGCCAGCACCACATTGTTTGGTCATCATAGCTTTGTAGTCAGTTTGGAATCCGGAACTGTGAGGATAGATGAAATTTAATACTGGTCGGTGTAAACAGGCATCTGCATTTGGTGTGCACGTGCACATAAGTGGGTGGAAAGGCACTGGTCAGCTGCAGCTCAGTGGGAACGTTCTGGAATGTTTATTGGTGAGAAGCTAAGTATGAGCCAGCGGTTATATGTGCTGCTTATTTACTCTTTTTTTTTTTTAAAGATTTTTTTGTTTATTTATTGGACAGAAAGAGAGAAATCACAAATAGGCCGAGCAGCAGGCAGAGAGAGAGAGAGGAGGAAGCAGGCTCCCTGCTGAGCAGAGAGCCCGATGCGGGGCTCGATCCTAGGACCCTGGGATCATGACCTGAGCCAAAGGCAGAGGCTTTAACCCACTGAGCCACCCAGGGGCCCCTGCTTATTTACTCTTAAACCGCTCTCTCAGAGGGAGAGTCCCAGCCCTAGAGAGGGTGGGGAGGCCAATGCACAGCGTAGCTTTATTCCCTCTCCTCAGCTCCCAACTAAGAGAGGACGAATTATAGAGTTTTCCAGAATGAGTGTGTGTCTCCCGACAGAGCTACCCGGCACACACGGACAGTTGCTGAAAGCAGCTTTCGTGAAGTTTCAGCCCCTCAACTAGTGCCTGCTGCTGTGTTCTGGGTGCACTTCAGCCCGTTCCTTCTTGTGTGAGCAGGCGGTGGCCTGGCACAGCCCTGGGCGCACTGAGTCGGGCCCGTGTTCACCCTCCTTGCACTCAGTAATCCCCTGAAGGACCTGTTTGGTTCCTCAGTTGGAGAGAGCATCTTCGAGCACAATGGTTGGGTCTCTTCCCTCCCAATCCGTACCTTCTCTTTCTTTTTCTTTTCTCATTGCATTACCTGGGACTTCCGGGAGTGCTGGAAAGCACTGGTGAGAGGGGATATGCTTTTATTTCTCCTGATCTGAAGCAATCTGTAAGCATCTCACTGTTAATTAGGATGCTGGCTGTAGGTTTTTGTACACGTTCTGTATCAGTTTGAGGAAGTTTCTTTCTGTTCCTCATTTGATGAGGGTTTTGTCATGAATGGGCGTTGGATATTGTCAAATGCTTTTCCGCACCTGTTGATCTGATCGTATGATTTTTCTTCTTTAGAGCTTCTGTGTTTGACGGATTGCGTTAACTTGTTTCTGAATTTTGAATCAGCCTTACCTCCCTGGGATAAATGCAACCAGGTCATTGTGTATATTTGTTATCTTATATAATTTATATCTTTATACCTCGTTGGATTCGATTTGCTAATATTTTGTTGAGGATTTTTGCATTTATGTTTATGAGAAATATTGGTCTGTAATTTTCCTTTCTTGTAGTATCTTTGACTTGGATATTGGGGTTGATGTTTTCTCTATTTTTATCTTCTGGAAGAGATTATAGAGAATTGGTATCGTTTCCTCCTTTAGTGTGTGGTCGAATTCAGCTGTGAACCTGTGTGGGCCTGGTGCTGTTTTAGAAGGTCATTAATTATTAATTCAGTTTCTTTAATAGATCATATGCCGACTCAAATTATCCATTTCTTTTTATGTGAGTTTTGATAGTTGTGTCTTTCTTCCTTGGTTGCTTTTGGGTTTTTTTTGCTGATTTTATACTCATGAAAGCAACTTTCTGATAATGTATTAAAGATTTTATTCATTTATTCAGGCTCCCCATTGAGATCGAAGCATGGGCTTCGATCCCAGGACCCTGAGATCATGACCCAAGCAGAAGGCAGACACCCAACTGACTGAGCCACCCAGGCATTCCTAAAGATTTAACATACCTAAAGATTTTATTTATTTGTTTGGCAGAGAGAGCGAGAGAGCACAAGCAGAAGGAACAGTAGAGGGAGGGGAAGAGGCAGGGTCCCCGCGGAGCAGGGAGCCTGATGCGGGACTCGATCCCAGGACCCTGGGGTCATGACCTGAGCCCCAGGCAGAAGCTTCACCTTCTGAGCGACCCACGAGCCCCTATAGTTGTGTCTTTCAAAGAATTGCATTGTGATTTGGGAACATACTGTGTACGGTTTCTAGGCTTTGAAATTTGTTATGGTGTGTTTTATGGCCCAGAACGAGCTGTTTTGCGGTGAGTGTTCACGTGAGCTGGAGAGTGTGTTCTGCGCTACTGGATGAAGTATTCTGTAGGTGTTGGTTGCATCCTGCTGGCCGAGGGCGTCACGCTCTCGTGTCCTTGCTGACTTTCTGCCTGCTGGGTCGGCGCGTTCCCAACAGAGAGGGGCACCTTGAAGTCCTCAGTTGCCGTTGTGGATTCGTTTCTCTCTCCTTGAAGCTCTGTCAGTCTTCGGCTTGTGTGTTTTGATGCTCTGTGGTCAGGTGCGTATGTGGGAAGCATTGTCACGTCTCCTCAGAGAACCACGTTCATCATGTAAGGTCGCTCTTTAAAGTGGCTTTTCTTGGGACGCCTGTGTGGCTCAGATGGTTAAGCGGCTGCCTTCGGCTCAGGTCATGATCCCAGCGTCCTGGGATCGAGTCCCACATCGGGCTCCTTGCTCAGCTGGGAGCCTGCTTCTCCCTCTGCCTCTGCCTGCCTCTCTGTCTGCCTGTGCTCGCTCTCTCTCTCCCTCTCTCTCTGACAAATAAATAAATTAAAAAAAAATAAATAAAGTGGCTTTTCTTGGGCAACATGTAGTTGGGTTTTGAATTAAAAAAAAAATTTTAGGGGTTCCTGGCTGCCTCAGTTGTTCGGATGCACAATTCTTGATCTCAGGGTCATGAGTTTGAGGCGCATGTGGTGTGTAGAGATTACTTACATAAAACTTAAAAAAAATTTTTTTAAAGATTTTATTTATTTGACAGAGATCACAAGCAGGCAGAGAGGCAGGCAGAGAGAGGAGGAAGCAGGCTCCCTGCTGAACAGAGAACCCGACGTGGGGCTTGATCCCAGGACCCTGAGTTCATGACCTGAGCCGAAGGCAGAGGCTTCACGACTGAGTCACTTTATTTTTTTTTTTTAAGATTTATTTATTTACTTACAGAGAGTGAGAGAGTGAGCTCATGTAAGTGGGAGGTGTGGGGGGAGAGGGAGAAGCAAAGAATCTTAAGCAGGCGCCACAGCGAGTCTGGAGCCCCTGATGTGGGGCTGGATCATACGACCCTGAGCTCATGACCTGAGCCCAGACCCAGAGCTGGCTGCTCCCCGGACTTAGCCCCCAGTCGCCCCAGTCTGACCCCATTGTTACCCTTGTTCCGCGGGTAAGGTGCTTTTGTGCTGGGGCTTACCGCAGGGTTCTCTCTGTGGTGATCTGCAGCTGGACTTACACGTGCAGGCGTTGGGCTGCTTCTGTTTTTATTCCCTTTTCTCGCTGTGTGTGTCCTGCTTGGTGCTCTCGGAGCCCCCGGATCTGTGGTCTGGAGCCTGTTTGCTGTGAGTGCTTCTGGTCATCCCGCCACATGCCCGGCCCCACTTTTGGAACTTAGTGACCATTCTTGGATATCCTGTTCCATCTTCTTCATACTTTTCCCTCTTTGCTTTCCATCTTGGGAAGTTTCTGTTGACATATCTTGACACGTCTGCACGCCCATTGACCCGTCCCTTGGCTGTGTCCAGCCTGCAGATGTGTCCATCGATGGAACCGTCCCTCCGTTTCTGTTGTGGTGGATCGTTGGCATTTCCCATCAGTCCATGGTTAGCATTTCGAGCTCTCTGCTTACATTACGCACGAAGCACGATGTCCACTTTTTCTGTTAGAACCCTTAGCACATTAATCCCACTGCTTTATTTATAAATTTTATTTAATTCTTTAAAAGATTTTATCTATTTATTTGAGAGAGAGAGCCAGAGCACAAGCAGGGCGAGTGGGAGGCAGAGGGAGAGGTTGAGAAGCCGAGTCCCCACTGAGCAGGGAGTGAGCCCGACGCAGAACTCGATCCCAGGACCCCGAATTCATGACCTGAGCCGAAGACAGCCACTTCACCAACTGAGCCACCCAGGTGCCCCAATCCCACTGCTTTGAACTTTGGGTCCGGTGGCCCCTGAGAACAGACTTGCCATGTCTGCGTCTGGTTCTGGCACTTGCCATGTGTGTTCAGACGGCATTTTGCCTGTGAGCGTGCCTTGCCGTCAGCTGGACGTGATGTACAGGGTGACAGGGGTGGCAGCGGACGGGCCTTCCGTGTGAGGCCGTGTGCTTACCTGGCTGGAGGATGACGTGTGGGGAGGCTGCGCCACCCCGTCCTGTGGTCAGTCTGTCTTGGTCCTCCCGGGAGCCTGCTCCCCTGGACCGTGATGGCTACGCGTGCTTCTCGTTCTGATCCCCCTTTACCCACTTTAGGCTGGAACCGGGGATTTCCGTCCCTGGCAGAGCTCGTTCTCCTTGAGGAAGGGGCCCCCTTAGGGATTACCATCCTCATGGTGGGGGACAGCGGGAATCGTGGAAGCGTCTCCTGAGTGGGAACACTTCTCCAAGAATTCAGAGCACGCTTCCCAGCGGAGGCCCCCGCCCCCCGAGCCAGGCCAGAAGGTCTGGTGGTCAAAGGCGGAGGCTGCGTTCTATGTGTGTCCACGACGGTCCCGGCCGATCATCCCTTCCTCATGGCAGTGTCTCTCCTCACTTTGTTGCAGTACTTAGGTCAGTTGACGTCCATACCAGGATACCTGAATCCCTCCAGTCGGACCGAAATCCTGCATTTCATAGACAATGCAAAGGTAACCCCATCCTTCTGACCCTGACCTCTGACCCCTGACCCCTCCTAACTCTTAGCTCTGCCCTCGCACTCTGACCCCAGCTCTTGGTCCTCTGATGCCGGGCCTCCCGGCTGGGAGGGACAACAGGGACGACCCCGTCCCGTCCCGTTGTGTCACGGGTGTGCTTGGCTCTCGGGCTGTCCCGACCGAGCCTGTCTGAATGTCAGCTTTCTTCTCTGGACTTTGCTCCTCGTGCTTTTGGGCTGTTTTCAGAATTCACATTGTGCAGAGCGTAGAGCACACCCCATGGGTCTGGGTGGGGGCAGCCGGGGAAGCCGCAGAGCGTGCCGGGCGGGCCTAGCGTGGCCGCAGCGGGGTGCCGGGCTGCGCAGGGGGTGGGGCCGGGGCCGCAGTGGGCCTGTGACTGACGTGCTGTGGCCCTAGCAGAGAGCCCACCAGCTCCCCGGACACCTGACCCAGGAGCACGACGCTGTCATCAGCCTGTCTGCCTACAACGTGAAGCTGGCCTGGCGGGACGGGGAGGACACCATCCTCAGGGTCCCCATCCACGACATTGCCGCTGTGTCCTACGTGCGGGATGACGCCTCACACCTGGTGGTCCTGAAGACAGGTAGGGGCCGGGCCCGGGTCGGGTGTCTTCGGGGGTGAGCCTGGGAATCCAGGGGAGCCGTGGACACAGTTTCTCTGCACTGGGCCAGCCGCCACCTGAGAGTGGGCCTTCGCTCGGTGCTGCCAGCATGTGGGCCCTGCCTTGGGCCACAGGCGTCCCAAAGCTGGGTTCAGAGAGGAGACCGGACCATCGCGAAGCACCTGGTCCGAGAGATGTGCTGAGCATATCCTTGTAAGAGAGTCAGGAGGAATCTTGAACGAGGCGCTGGCCCCCAGGCCCCTGCCCCTGGTCCCCGCCCTGCCACCCTGCCTCCTGGGCTCTCCGGGTGAGCCAGCACCCTCCCACCCCCAGTGCCACGGCCTTTGCCTGGTACCAAATCACTGAGACACGGGGAGAGATGTCACGTCCCTCCGGGTGGGCTTCTGAGGCTGGCGCTTCTGAGACCGGTACTGTCCCAGGCTCCTTTGGGTGTTCTGGGGCCCGGTGGGGTCCTAAAGCCGTCCATTGCCAAAGCACCCGTGGCAGGGGCCAAGGGGGGCTCAGGTGGTGCAGAGGGGAAGTTGTCTGTCTGCCTGAGGTCGGCAGATTGTGGCGGATCTGAGAGCCCCTAAGAGCCGGGCCCTGGTGAGCCTCCTCGCGTGACCCCTTGAGCTCAGGGGGCTTCCACGGCACAAATCCAGTGGGCTTGCCGCGGGCCCACCCACACCCCTCTGTGCTCTGCTTCCCCCTCATTGCCCTTTGGCGAACATCTGCTGTTGAGCAACAGGCATTACTTTAGTGTGAACAACACGAAGCGTTTTAATGTGCAGAAAGGGCTCACTGGCAGGAAGGCCAGACGGGGATAACCTGGAGTGGCGTCCAGCTCAGCAGGCAGGAGGGCTGTGTTCTCCCACTTCGCAGATGGAGTTACCAGAGCACAGAGCTTGAGTGACTGGGGGGGTACCCAGCGGGGCGGTGGCGGGGCCAGCCAGCCTGGGAAGTGGACGGTCTCACAGGAAGCCTGAGGTCTGGGGCATCCTGAGGGACAGAAAGCCACGGGAAGACCGACCTCTGACTAGTGCCTGCGACATGGAAGCCGGTGGGGGGGGGGCTGGGCCCCCCTCAGGTTTGTTGTACGGTGGGACGCACGTATCTGCATTCATCTTTAGACGAACTGCTAAGGAAGGGGTAACAGATTTTTTGGAGGGAGAATGAGGTCCATAGGAGATCCGGAAATGGGGACCCAGAGCTTTGAGGGCTTCTGAGTTAAAGGGAGAGAAGGAATCCCTGTGTGCTGGGCATCGTCCTCATTCTCGTGGGTGGTCCTGAAAGTGAGGTCCTGTGACCATGAAACTGCGTGGCCCCGTGGCCCCAGCGTGTCACGTGTGAGGTCATGCACGTGGTGGCCCACAGCTCACTGGCCGTGACCCTGATGTTTATTAAGCGCCCACCACGTGCAGCCCCATTGCGCGCGCCTCTGTGGGTCCAGGCTTCGCCGGTGCCCAGGGCAGTGCGGGGTGGGGTGGGTGTGTGGGGCCTGCAGGGGCTCCGTGTGGCGGGCGACCCGCTGTCCAGGCAGGGCAGGGTGGAGCGGACCATGCAGACATCCCGAGGAGGGTGTCTCCGTGGGTGTAGGAGTCTGAAGCCATGGCTGGGGGGACAGCTGGGGGTCGGGGCCCAGACAGGAGCTTTCAGACAGCCCGTCCTCGCTGTGTGGGGTTGTCCTGACCTGAGAGCAGCCCTGGAGCTACTTAAAACATTCTAGTAGCTGTGGAAAAGGAGAAGGAGAAGGAAGCAAGCGAAGTCAGTGTTACTAATGTGTTGTATTCAGCCCTTCGTGTCCACGCGTACCAACGTGACTGTCATTAACAAGATGTCCCCCGTCTTCTTTGTGCTGCCCCCGAGACGCCGCACACGGCACCGTGGGGACTTGCCGCATTTCATGTGCTTGGTGCTGAGGGCCCGTGGCTGCGGGGGGGCAGTCAGTCCTGGGGTCTGACGGCAGCGTTCGTGGGGCTCACGGGGTGCCTGGCCGCGGGCTCTGCAGGCACACCTGTCCCGAGGGTGGCTTCTGCCTGGTTGCCGGCTCCCAGCCACATCTGAGGCTCAGGGGCCCTCTGTGCTGAGGGCCGCGTGTCTGGAGGCAGCCCGGCGTCGGGGGCATGGGAGGCCGAGCTGATGTGCCTGTGCTTCCCAGGGCAGGAGCCTCCCTCCCTGCTGTGGGCAGGCCCAGGGTTGCCCTTGTCCGAGGAGGTGCGGAGCCTTAGAAACGTGGGCCGGGGCTTGCCCGGTCCACATCCTGTCCTGGACTGTGTCCCCTCACACCCTGGGGCCCACACACCTCGGGGTCCCCGTCTGTCAGGCTTGTGCTCATGCCCATGGTTCCTGCGAGTGGAACCCTGGGAATCCCGTCTCATGTGTGGACTGAAAGCAGCTGACTACTGGGAGTTTCCTGTCCTAGCCCAAGATCCGCACACCGTCTGTGGCAGGGATGCCGGGGGTCCCGCAGAGCGATGGTTCTCAGGGAGCACAGCCGGGGTTAGCCTGCAAGGAGCGTGAGGGCGGGGGCAGCTTAGCTGAGGGGGGCGAGGGGCACGCCTGAGCCAGGTGGGCGCTGCCCGCAGCGGGCTGTGGAGCTCCCACAGCCACCCTAACCTGCTGCGCTGTTGACTTCTCAGCCCAGGACCCTGGCATCTCCCCCAGCCAGAGTCTGTGTGCAGAAAGTTCCAGAGGCCTCACGGCAGTGTCCCTGTCAGAGAGCGGGGTGGGGCCGGTGGAGGCCTGCTGCCTGGTGATCCTGGCCGCAGAGAGCAAGGTGAGTGGAGGGTGGGCCTTGGGACTCAGGCACCTGTCCTGCCCACAGCCTGCCTGGGCTCTTCCTATATCCGCACCCAAGCTCCTCCCACTGCTGACCCAGGCCCTGCCCGCCACAGGCCTGCCCCACAGCCCAAGGCCCCCCCACACTGACCTAGTCCCTCCCACCCCCTGACGCAGGCCCTTCCTTGTGTGTAGTTTGTCTATGAGACTGTAGGGGGGAACTCCTGCCTTGGGGACCCTTTGATCAGTGTTCCTCCTTGGCTCTGTCCGCCCTCTGGCCGGCAGTTCTTCCTCACGGGGCTGCCTCCCCAGCCTGTCCTCACTGCAGGCCTCTCTGGTGACTGCCCAGTATCAGAGGGGACTCTGCCTTAACTGCACGTGTCTGAGCTGTGTTCCGGGCTGGGAGTGCCGTCCTGAGCCTGGGGCCGAAGCAGGGGGCAGCGTGTTGGTGGGCAGGTGGGGGGGACCGGAGGCCGGCAGTGGACACACCTGGCCCCCTCGCGTCCAGAGAGCCTCCCAGCTGTGGGCTGGTCCCCTTGTGGGCCGCGGGGGGCGGTGGTGGTGCTGGTTGGGCATCTGAGGAGCCAGGGGGCCAGCAAGCTGCCCAGGAAGGCCCAGCTTTGTCCCCACGGCAGGTCGCTGCGGAGGAGCTCTGCTCCCTGCTGGGGCAGGTCTTCCAGATTGTGTACACGGAGTCCACCATCGACTTTCTGGACAGAGCCATCTTCGATGGGGCCTCGACACCCACCCACCACCTGTCCCTGCACAGCGGTACGTGAGTGTGGGTGCACAGTGATGCTGTCCGGTCCCTGTGGCTTTGCGCCACTGCCTTGTTCCCACACCTCGCTGCTGATGTCCCCGGAGAGCCTGGTGCCTTCCTGTACCACATCCAGGGCGGGGATGCCTTAGCTCAAGTCCCTTCACCTGTCTGAGAACAGGGGCGGGGGAGGGGGTGTGTGTGGGGAGGAACCCGCAGACCTCACAGCCACTGGGTGAGGGCTTTTTCCAGGACGAGGCCGCGGCCCCCTCCTCTGACTGCGGAGCCCTTAGCCCCATGTTCCACACGCCAGGAGCGCTCCGTGCTCCCGGTCACCCCGACTCCGCGAGCTCAGCAGTGGCACAGAATGGTGTCCATGCCTCCCACGGTCTGTGTCACGCGGACCTTAGGTTCCCTGACCAGTGTTTCCTGAGTAGCGGCTGTGTCCTAGGCTCTTCGCGGGTGCGAGGGACTCAGGCATGCCGGGGTCCCGCCTCCCTGCCTGCGCGGAGCCCACGGGCTCCAGGCTGGGGGTCAACCCTGCCTCCGACCTTCTGCCCTTGGCCGACCCCGTGCGGTGGGGCAAGTTGTCCGACCTCTGGGATCCCACTCCTCGTCTGAAGTGAGCAGAGGGGACAAAGTGACCCGGGCCCTGGGACACCGCGCGGCAGTCCCAAGTGTCCCTTGTCCTATCCTTGGCCCTCGGGGAGTGCCCTTCAGTCCCCCGTTTGGTGCATTGCGCTTGGGCCCACACCTGTGACAGGTGGTGCCCTTCAAGAACGCCGGCAGGGGGAGCCGGTGGGGGGCTGCCCGAGGCTGCCGCTGGGGGCGGGGGCGGCTCTGCGGAAGAAGGCCTGCAGGCCCCCCGCCAGGGCCCACGTCTAGTGGGGTGCAGGGCCCCTCCGCAGGCGCGTAACCGGAAGCCTATGTCTCGCCCCCTGCGCAGACGACTCATCCACCAAGGTGGACGTGAAGGAGCCGTACGAGACGGACGCCAGCGCTTTGTGAGTCCCCGGCCCCCGCCGACCCCCCACGCGCACGCTGGTGCCCCGGCTGGAAGTGCAGCTCTGTGGGGGGCGGGGGTCCTGGGTCCACGTGCCCACGGCTCCTGTCCTTGCAGCTCCTTCCCCGAGTGCGCGCACGCAGGCGGCGTGTCGCCCTTGTCCTTCTGTATGCAGACGGCGCCGCATGCCAAGACGGCCAGTGAGAGCGAGCTGAGCGCCACGGCCACTGAGCTGCTGCAGGACTACATGCTGACGGTGCGCGCCGCGGGGCTCAGAGACGGGGCGGGCGCGGGCGCGGATGCGCAGGGGAAGGGCGGGGGGATAACGGCTGCCCCCCGCCCCGCCCCCCATTGCCGACCCGCACGTGGTTACCTGGGCTCCTTCCGGGCGTGCTCCCTGGGGCACCCCGGGTCAAATGGGGGCCACTGCGGGGGGCACGGTGGGCGCCGCTCACTGCCGCACCCCTGCCCGCTGTGGGCAGCTACGCACCAAGCTGTCCTCCCAGGAGATCCAGCAGTTCGCTGCGCTGCTGCATGACTACCGTGACGGGGCGTCCGTGCACGAGTTCTGCATCAACCTGCGGCAGCTGTATGGGGACAGCCGCAAGTTCCTGCTGCTCGGTGAGCCCCGCAGGGGCAGGGGTGCAGTCGCGGCATGGGGGGCTCGGCCGGGGAGCCGCTGCCCAGAGCTCTTCCCAGTGATGGATGGGAGCTGCCTGTGGGAGCGGGACTGCGGGGAACCCTGGAGCATCGCTCCTGGAGCAGGGGATGGAATGGGGCTCCTGGGGGGGGGCGTGGCTCTCGAGGGGCTTTCGGTGGGTGACCAGCAATTTGCTGGGTGGAGAAGCGGACCCTGTTTCTGGGTAGAAGCACTGGCTGTTGGGATGCTGGCCCTGAGCGCTGGGTGGGCAGGGTGGCCAGGCTGCACACCTGCCCACACCCTCGGGGTGACTGGGTGGCCGTGTCTCCCACATGCTGAGCCTAGAGGCTGCACAGGCTGATGAGGGCTGGTGGAGGCTCCTGGGCCCTGCCCCCACCATCCAAGGGGATGGGTCATACCCTCGTCAGCAGCCACCTGAGGGCTCGCCACTCACTGGGAGGTAGGGCAGGAGGCCTGGCCTGCTGCGTCCAGTCTGAGCTCCTGCCGACACTGTGGCCTCCCTGCCAGGGTCAGTGCAGCCCCAGCTCTGTTCCTTTCTGGCTTATTCTTGCAGAAGTGGGTGGTACCCCTAGAGGTCAGCTGGCCCCTTCTGTTCTACATCCAGGCCTGTGGGTGGACTTCCGCCAGCCCGAGGGAGGACATGGGGTCAGCCACGGGCTGCAGTGCTGAGACCTGGTGGGCCCACGGTGCCCATCGGACTGGGCCAGATGCGGGGTGGGCCGGGTAGGCAGACTCGTTCTCCCCACGGGAGCCCAGCGTCAGCCCCACTCTGTGTGCACAGGTCTGCGGCCCTTCATCCCAGAGAAGGACAGCCAGCACTTCGAGAACTTCCTCGAGACCATCGGGGTGAAGGACGGCCGGGGCATCATCACCGACAGCTTTGGCAGGTACCGGCGAGCCCTGAGTTCCGCCTCCACGGGCACCGGGAACAGGGCCGCGGGCAGCTCCGACGACCAGTCCGCGCCCTCGGAAGGGGATGAGTGGGACCGCATGATTTCGGACATCAGCAACGACATCGAGGCTCTGGGCTGCAGCATGGACCGGGACTCGGCCTGACGGTGCCGGGAGAGGCCTGCCGCTGCACCCTCTACTGTGAAGGACCGGCCCCGGGCGCCGGTGCCCGTGGCCCGCTCCAGGAGGGGTCCCCGGGGTCCTTTCGGTTTTGCACACGACGTTCCTGTCGAAACTCTCAGAGACCTTCAAAGAAGTTTACTGCGACGTGAATAATTCATTTCTGGTCCCAGCGTGCTTCTGGTCTCGTGGGGTGGGAGCCGGGCCCGCACGTCTGGGCACTGTGGCCTGGGGGCCGGCTGCCCTTTGGTGCTCGTCGCAGCAAACCGGGAGGACGGGATTGGGGCTTTTGCTGCATGGACGTGGGGTGGGCAGCAGGGGCCTGGGTGCTGGTGCTAGTGTCAGGTCCTCGCCCCTGGGAGTGGCTTCTGGGTTCCTGAGTGTGGCGCCTTCCTTTGGCCTCTCGCCCGAGTCCCCCAGTCCTGTCTCGTTGCCACCAAGGTGGTCTCCCCTGCAAACTTGTTACCCAATCCCCCGCCAAAAACATGTCATCTTAGAGCCCAGGGGCCCAGGCTCCTGGTCTCCAGGGGGTTTAAGGTGTCGGGCGGGGGGGCAGTGTGGCACTGTGTTCTTAGGTCTTCCCTGAGCTGGGCCCCTCCCCTGCCCTTGGCACATGGGGATGCAGGGGTGGCCCTGGAGATATCCTCCTTACCTAGAAGGTGCCTCTGTCCTGGGAGACCCCCGACAGCACGTGTGGGAAGCCCCGAACGGAGTGTGGGAGGGTGCCGGGGTCCCGGAGAAGGGAGGACAGAGCCCTGGGCTCCCAGTGAGGCTATAGGGGGCCAGGTGGGATCTGCCTCTTGGCTAGGGGCAGGTCGGGGTGGGAGGAAGGCTCTCGGACTTGGTTCTGGTGTGGGGTGTCCAGGAGTCGTGGACCCAGGCCGGCAGAGCTAAGGGGAATGGAGTAGGTCTCCAGACATGAATGCAAATCAGCCTGCTCTGGAAGCATCTGAAAGAGCTGAAGTCATCCACGCAGGGCCAGCCCGCCCTGGGTGTGAGTGGCCGTAGCAGGCAGTCCAGGGTGGGTGGACTGTGGAACCATGTCTGAGTGTCCTGTGTGGATGGCAGGAGCCACTCCCTTCTCTCCAGGGGCCCACCTCTGCGGGTCCCTGGACTTTGGAGAAGAGGGAACACGGAGAGCATGGACGGCCACTGCAGAGCTAGGTGCCAGGAGGGCCAAGAACTGTGGGGGCTGGTTGTGCCCCTCCCCCACCCAGGAAACGGCTTTCCCTGGCTTAACCTGCAGAGCCCCGAGTGTCTGGGGAGTTCCTTCCCAAACCCAGCCCCCAGGCCCACGCTTGGGCCGCAGCTGGGTGCCTGCTCACCATCTCTGGGCAGGGTGGGCACCGTGGACACGGTGGAGGCGGGGGGGGGGTGGTGGACCCCCCCACCTCCTGGAGTCATTGGACGGATCCCACCCTCTGGGGACATGGTGGGGAGAGAACTCCCAGTCTCTGGGGCCACAGGAAGGCCACACCCCCCAACGGGGGTGGGGGGTGGGGGGGCAGACTGCCACCCCCTGGGACAGCCTACAGGCACGCAGGAAGCGTCTCCATCCCTCCGCCCCTCCACAAATCCCGTTTGGCTGGAGCACGCGCCCAGCGCGCCCAGCACGGAGAAGCCAGAGCAGAGGCCGTTCGGAGACACCTGTTTATTGAGCAGCGGAGCCAGGGGCAGGGACGGAGCCATGCGGTCGGGGCGCTCATGGCTACATGGTGAGCTCCTGAAGAGAGAGGAGACAGAACAGGCTGGGGAGGGGCCCAGCAGGGCCAGCAGCAGGGGGCCGAGGGGGGCCAGCCACTCACCATGATGGCGTTGACGATGTCGCTCTGGTTGTCCCTCAGGGCCCGCACGGCCCTGGCCCTCGACACGTTGGCCTGCGCCATCACTAGCTCGATGTCACGGAGCTCCAGTCCCGCCTCATCCACCTGGAGGGGGGCAAGTCGGCAGGTTCTGGGGCTGCCCCCACCCAGGAGAAGCCGTGAGACACGTCTCCCGCCCTCCCCCCGTGTCCCTGCTGCTTACCTCCTCTTCCTCCTCTTCCTGCTCACACTCAGGCCTCACCAGCGGCCCAGGCGCAGACTCGGGGACCAGGGCGGAAGGCTCTGTGGGCACTTTGAACTTCTCAGCAGCAGCTCTGTGCACTTGCTGGGACAGGTCCTCGATCTGCAGGGGCACAGCAGTCAGCCCGGCCCATGCCCCGGGCCCCCACAGCCCCGCCCTGTGGCTGGCCAGACCTTGGCCTCGCCGAAGACCACGTAGGTGTCCGAGGCTGGGCTCTTGAAGACATCAGGCTTGGCGATGACAAACAGGACGTTCTTGGATTTCTGGATGGTGATCCTGGTGACCCCCTGGATTTGCCGCAGGCCCAGCTTGGACATCGCCTGGGGGCATGGGGGGGCTCAGCCTGGGGGTCCCTGGCTGGGGTGGGGAGGAGTGGGTGGGCCCGGGAGAGAGCACACTGATGGGAGAACAAGGACTCTGCCGCCACCTCTAGGGGACCCTCTGTGGGCTCTGGTAGAGCCTGTGGGGACACCCACCCCCCAGGTGTAGGGTGGGGTACCCGGCTCCAGCTGTGGGTTCAGTCTCAATGGAGCTCTGGCCCCAGTGGTTTTACGACCTGATGGCCCCACCAGTGGCGTCTGTCAGCCACTGGGTGTGGGGGCCCCTTACGCAGCAGCCTTCTTCCCCGGGGAGTGGCCCTTGCAGGACCCACCTTTCGGGCCTTCTTCTCACTGCGACTCTGCTTGGCTTTGGCCACCGTCTCCTCGCTGCTGCTGCCTGCCGGGGGCTGGGGAGGAAAGGGTTTGAGCACCCACTCAAGGGTGGGTGGGGTGGGGCCTTCCCAGGGGTGCCGCCTCCCCAACCCCGGGCCGGCACCTGCGTTGAGCGCGGCGCTGCCTGCGCTCCTGAGAGGTCCTGGTCCTCCAGCTCCGACGACGAGCCCCCGCGGCTGGCTGAGTGCTGGCCAGATCCCGGAGCCCTCGGGGGCGAGTCTGGGCATGGGGTGGGGGTGTGTGCGTGTGAGGACGGCTTCTGCCTCGTAACAGCTCTAGGGCCGCCCTCCTGCCCCCTCAGGCCCCCCTCACCTTCCTCCAGCCTGTCCTGGTTGTCCCGTTGCTCGGTGGCCGGGAGCCCTCGAGGGCCAGGAGGCACTTGGCAGGGGGCTGAGATCCGCCAGGCCTGGTCTTTGGCATGGGTGTCCCCCGTGGGGGCCGTTTTGGGGCTCAGCAGAGGGGAGTGGGGTGGGAGGCTGCCTTGATGCCCAGCCTCAGGAGGTTTTGTGGTTCCTGAGAAGGCAGCCACTGCCTGCTGGGCTCCTGCCCGTGGCGGCGGGAGGCCTGGAGAGCCCGGGGGCTCCTTGCCCTCCGTCGAGTCTTCCCTGGGTCCCTGGCAAGGGCAGGGGCTGAGGGGTACCATGGGGCATGGGGCTGCCTCTGTGGGGACCCCAGGAACAGCAGGCTCTGGGCTGAGGGGCCTGTCTCGGGTCATACTGGGCGGGCCCCTGTTAGGGCTTTTGGGGGCTTGTGGGGATGAGCCGGGGCTTCCGGGGGCTACTTGAGCCCTCACTACGCTGCCTGGGCCCAGCACAGGCTCCAGCTGCCAAGAAGGTGCTGGAGTGGTAGGGGCAGGCTCTTTGGGGCAGCCCCTGCCAGGCCTGGCCAAAGACCTTGGGGGAGACTCAGAGCAGGAAGCTAGCCCAGCTTCTGAGGCCACAGCAACAGCAGACCTGGGCTGGGCGTTGGCTCTTCCCTCCTCTGCTGGGCTCTGGGGCCATGTGTGGCCGACCTCGGGGTGAGCAACAAGATGTACCTTTGGGCCACTATCCCCAGGAGCCTTCCTAGCGCCATGGGGTGCTGACCCGAGGCCTCCAGCCCCCTGATTCTCACCCCCTGGGTCCTCCTTTGGAGGAAAATGGGGCTCGGCTCCATCACCAGCAAAAACACAGGCACTGGAACAGGTTTCCTGCTTAGGTGCCAAAAGACCCTTAGCTACTTCCTCTCTAATGGAGGCAGGCTTGGGTGGGTCTGTGGTCTCCGTGGCAGGCTCTGAGTGTTCTAGGGCCTCTGTGGCAGGCTCAGAAAGTTCTGGAGCTTCTGTGGCAGGCTTGGGGCATTTGAGGGCCTCTGTGGCAGGCTGTGAGCGTTCTGGGGCCTCTGTGGCAGGTTCTGGGTCTTCTGGGGCTTCCATGGCAGGCACAGAAAGCTCCGGGGCCTCCGTGGCAGCCTCTGGGAATTCTGGAGTCTCTGTGGCAGGCTCAGAATGTTCTAGGACCTCCGTGGCAGGCTCTGGGCACTCTGGAGTCTCCGTGGCAGGCTCAGAATGTTCTGGGGTCTCTGTGGCAGCCTCTGGGAATTCTGGAGTCTCCGTGGCAGGCTCAGAATGTTCTGGGGCCTCTGTGGCAGGCTCCAGGCATTCTAGGGTCTCC